>JAJOOO010030271.1:0-24323 GCA_029582685.1 Solanum piurae
AGCTCGCCAAACCACTCGGCGTTTCGCCTAATGTCCCCACTTCGCCTTTCATATTGTGCTTTATCTGATAGGTAATTCTGCCAATATTGGCTGGAAGCTTGAGGTTGCCAAAAGCACTCGGCGACTCGCCAAAAGTACTTTTGATCGCCCTTTGCCTGCACCTCCTGACCCTTTATGCATTATAGTCTTCGGCGGGCTAGGTCTTGCTCGTCGAAATATGTCAGTGATTCATAGAAAGGAGCCCCCCCTTACCCTACTTGAGCAGCAAGTCTGTATGCAACCGTTTTATTATGAATCTTGTTGAATATTTTCTAAACATTTTCTTAAGGGTTCGCAGTTATGGCGAAACCAAAAGCTGCTGAGAGAATCGTACCAGCACATGAGAAGTCTAAGGGGAAGGCGGTAAATGAGGAGGCCACTACATCTAAAGGAAAAGCGACTACACCACCCACATCTGGTGGGAAGGAAGGAGGGTAAAGGGCAAGGGAGCTAGGGAAATCTACGCGTTTTCAGGTCGTAAACCTATTTCAAAGATTCCACGAACCCATAGAGTACCTTCATGGACCCAGGAATTCTATGCCACTGTGCATGCCTATTAGGCAAATTCACAGGTGGTCACTCCTAGTGAACGTAGCAACGTTGATGCTTCAGAGATAGCTCCGGTTCTTAATGGCCCACACCTCGAGCATGACCCCGAGCACTTAGACCCTGACAGATGTAGAGACTGCATAGACAGGATCCTTCTTTACCTCCCTCTCTGTCTTTCTTTATTTTTCCTTTTGGATTCTTTGTTATTTGCATTTGAGGACAAATTGTTTTTATTTGTGGTGGGGTGAGGCTCACCTTTTGTGTACTATTTGTGATTCGTGCTCTGTATATATATGGGTTGTTTTGTTTTTAATTGTGTTATATATTGCCTTTCGTGGATGTTTGAGCTCATGGCTCCTTTTTTTTATTTTAATTGTTGCAAATTTTGACCCTTCCAAAAAAAAATTGTGTTTCAAAAAAAAATTCCACCGCTTGTGTTGAATGTGGCTTTTCTTTCGCAAAATTTTAATCTTTGTTCCGATCAATACTGATGACTTGAATGGTTCTCTCAATCGAACGAACATGAATGTGCGGCTACGACGAGACCAAATGAAGTTACATAGACAATATGTGAACTCTTTGCATCTTGTTATGATTAGCCATTTATCGAATTGATCCTCTTGTAATGACAGTTGCACACTAGTGAAAGTTTGTAGTCTTGTTTGACTTAAGTGTCGATGCCTTGTGTGGATAGCTTACTTTGAACTATGCATGAATAAACCTATAATTTACCCCGTTAGTTTGATTGATTTACAAAGGTGTACTCTTGAGATGATCTTAGGAAACTTCAAAGAATGTGAGCCAAATTTGATATATAACTCCTTTGTGACCTACCCGTGAGTGTGTGAAACTCTTTTGAACACCCCTTGAGCCTTACCTTTCGTTGGAAGAAACTTGATGAAACCTAGACCTTACTTGACCCACTACCTATAATCCTCTTGATTTGTGATTTAGTGAATAGCCAACTTGGGCCAAAAGCCTAAGTTGGGGGTGTGGTTAAAAGGAAAAGGAGAAGTCAAGAAGTGCAAGAAAAAGTCTCTCTAACCCATGCTACTGCAAAACAAAATGGAAACTCATATAAGAAAAAATAAATAAAATAATAATAATAAATTATGTATATATTATTACAATTTTTGAATAAAAGGAGTTGGGTTTCCAAGCAAAACATGGAGACTGAATGAAAGGATTACTTAGAAGCACTGAAAGAAAAAGTGATAGAGGAAAGGAAAAAGACGTTTTGAGAACACCACATCTCATGAGGGTGAAGAATTCATTGAACCTAAATGACCATACCTATGCACTCATCCCCATTACAAGCCTTGAAAAGATCTTTTTGATCTTGAGTAAGCCGAACCGAAAGTCGATTAGAAAATAAGGGAAAACTTATGGGTGAAATCATGCATTGTGTTCCTCTTTTTGAGTGTGAGCGTTGCAGCTGATTCCTGATCTTAAATTGATTACCCTCTGTGTGTAAATATGGAATCATTCTTTGTGTGAGGGCATTTAGATACTTTCGTTGAGCTTTAACTTGCATTAGTAGAGAGTATTGTAAACATGAGAATCGTTGGTAATGTTGTGTCACAACTTGAATCTTGCATAAGTAGTTTGAAATCTTGTTGTGTACATTCATGATTGAGTCTTGTGTAGCACTGTTTGAGACACCCTTTTTGAACGACTGAACTTGAGTTTTCTTGAGGACAAGCAAAAGTTTAAGTTGGGGGTGTTGATGACTTCACAAATTGAACTCATTTCAGGCAATATTTTAATACAAATTGTGTTCTCAAATGCTTATTTTATCTCAATAACTGATGAAAACCCTTAAGTTTTAGGTATTTGAATATTGAAGGAAAGCATGGACACCACTTCGCAAAAAGGAACGAAAAGGCTGAAAAGAATGAGTAAAAGAAGGTCTGAGGATCGCCGAATCCACTTGGTGAATCGCCGAAGGGTTCACTTCGCCTTTTGTTCCAGTGTGCTGAGCATGAAAGAAAGGATCAAGTCGGCGGAAAAAGAAAGCAGTCGGCGCATTGCCGAGAAGTTCTGTGATGCAGTACTATGTCGCCCAATGACCCAGAGAACAATGATGCCAAAGAATGGTGGAAGAAGGCGATGAACTACACCAAAGCGCGAATCGCCGAGTTGATCGGCGATTTCAACTAATGTCCCTGAGTGATCAACCGCAACACAGATTTTTGAAAAATATAAATACTCGTTGAGAATTATAGCTTAGTATCAATAAGATTTTAGGAGAAGACTTTAGTACAATATAACTTTAGTACTTTTTATTTTTTTACTCTCAAGTTTGGAGAGGGTTTTGGAAACTTGAAGAAAGGAGTTCATCTTCCCCAAGTTGGAAGTGGGTCTTCTCTATTCTTCTTCCTTTGCCTAAATCAAGGTTTAATTTCTTATACCCATTTGATTTCACTATCATTTTAGGTGTATTTTGTTATTTCTTGATGTGTGGCTAAAAATCCCATTCTTGGGGTGTGATTTAGCAAATATGTGTTGATATTATCGTTGGGTCTTACTTGCTGATAGTTTAGATGTATTTTAATGGTGATTTCACCTAGTGGGTATGGTTTAATTTAATGGGTTTGTAGTTACAAATACAAAGCCACCCATGTGTTTTGGGATTGCCCGAGAGGGAGGTCGCAAAACCAAGACCACTAGACTGATGGCCTAAGGAGTGGGTCGACATGAGGTTTTAAGCCCAAGAGGGTGAGCCCTAGTCCCATAACCTAACACTCAGCTCGAGAGAGTGAGTGGGGTAAAGCATAGGCTGGTCTTCATGCGGCAAATGGGTGTCCGAGAGGTACGCATTTGAAACGGGGCAAGTTACCCGAGAGGGAACTTATTTCCATCTAAAGCTTAGCCTAGTCACTATTATCTTTCAAATTTCCTATCGAAAGCATGTACCCAATTATTTATCTCAACTTGTATTGCAGTCACACCCAAGAACTCTTCCCCATACTTGATTTTCTTGTTATTTTTGTTGTTTTTGTTATAGTTGTGACAAAACCCCCAAATTGATATTTGACACTTTTGTGTCCCCTTCTAATTTACAATGTTTTTAATCATTAATGTTTTTAGCTACGACTAGTTAGAACTAGATTATATTTTTCTATTAATTCTCAAAACCCCTCCCTTGGGACACGACCCCAACCCTTGGTTGGGTTACTATACTATTGCACGATTCGTAGACACTTGAATTGGAATTTCTGTCGTTGATTAGGAATACGCAAAACATCAGGGTTCATTCTCGTAAAATCCCTAACTCTTGAAGTGGCCGAATTCACATAAGGATTCACCAGAGCTACAAACTCTATATTGGCCTAAGGCGCCAAAGCTTGAGCAAACATTTGAAAAGACGACCTAAGCTCTGCATTTGACATAGCCGAAGGATCATTCGAAGATTAAGGAGCTCGAAGAGGAGCTCCATGATTCACATTTTCATCTTCCATCCTTTTAGCATTAACCTTTTTTAGATGTTGCTGACCAAGAGGCGGAGAAGGATGAGGAGCAGCTTGTTGTTCAGGAGGCGACTATCTATGAGGACTTGCCTGATTTAAAGGAGATGATAGTACAGTCAGTCATTCAAACATCGCTGGGAGATACTTCTATGGAAGGCTCTAGTGGAGTTGGTGTTGCTGTTACTCTCGGCAATAATGCCCAAGATTAGAGTGTTACCCTAGGTATTGATGCCCCGACAGATTGAGCGACAGAGTAGACATGATCATTCGTTACCTCCCTCTCTGTTGTTTTTATTGATTTTGGTGGTTTTTTTTGCATTTGAGGACAACTGCTTTTCTTTTATGGTGGGGTGAGGCATTTCCATTCGCACCTCCTGTGATTACATTTTGTGATTATATATTGGTTTTTGTGGTTTAAATTGTGTTTTCATTCTACCTTGTTGATATTTGAGGTTGTGGCTCCTTGTTTTGAATAGAAATGATTTTTGACACATCTAAAAAAAAATTGACACCTATTTTATGTGTGATTGTGGCTGTTCTTATGCAAATTTGAGTATTGGTTTTGATCAATACCGATGACTTGAATAGTGATTTTAATTGAACAAAATGAATGTGCGGGTACGATGAGGCTAAATGAAGTTGCATAGACAATGTGTGAACTTTTGGGATCTCGTTGTGACTAGCCGATTATCGAATGAAGTCTCTTGTGATGAACATTGCACACTAGCTCGAATGAGTCTTGTTTGATATCGGTGTCAATGCCTTGAGTGATGAGCTTACCTTTAATATTGTGTGTGATGACACCTAGAATTTGCCACGTTGGTCCGATTGAATAAGTGATGCCACCTATTGAAATCATCTTAGGCAATAATTTTGATGAATTAAATAAATTAACATGATACCTCTTTTGTGGAAAACCTTGTGAGATTGTGTGAACCTTTCTTGAACACCTTTGAGCCTTATCCTTTTCTTAGAAGAAACATGAACAATTGTTAACCCTCTTTACCCATTAACCCATAACTCTCATGAAGTGTGGTTTGTTTGAATATCAAACTTAGGCCAAAAGCCTATGTTGGGGGTATGGTGAAAAGAAAAGGCAAATCAAGAAGTGTGAAAAATTCCCCTTTGAGCAATGATCTTGAAAAAGATGGAACCCCTCCATGTAAAAAAAAGAGAAAGAAAAGAAGAAACCAATAGAAAAAGAATGAAAAAGTTGTGAAACAAAGTGATGAAAGTGGCAAAACAAACAGTGTATCCGATAGTCCATTTCAAGTTGAATAATGGGGTGAATTATGAGCATGATCAAAATGTTGAAGAAAAGGAAGAAAGTGATGTTCAGACCACATTTAATGAGGGTAGCAGCCACTGAGCCTAAATGACCATACCTTTACACTAAGCCCCGTTACAAGCCTTGAAAACACCCTTGTGATCTTGAGTGAGCTGAAGCGAATGTTGATTGGAAAATATTGGTAAACATATGGGTGAAGTCATGCATGTGTTCATCTATGTGAGTGTGAGAGTCGTATGTCATTCCGGAACTATAAATTGTGAAGAACTTTGTGTGAATAGGGAATTTGCTTTGTGTGAGGGCATTTGTGTACCTTTGTTGAGCTTGAACTTGCATTTGAAGCAACTATTGTGAACTTGAGTATCTTTGATAATGGTGAGTCACAATTTGAATCTTTGAGTGCACAATTGATCATTGCATGAGTAGTTGAGTCTTGTTGTGTGCATTCATGTTGAGTCTTTTGTAGCACTATTTGAGATATCCTTTTTGAACTGCTGATCTTGAGTTTTACTTGAGGACAAACAAATGTTTAAGTTGGGGGTGTTGATGAGTTCAAGATTTGGACTCATTTAGGGCTTTATTTAGATAGATTTAGGCATAAACTGATGATACATCCTTGATTTTTAGGTATATGGATTGAGGAACAAAACAAGGACTCTAACATGCAAAAAGGAACAAAACAAACTTAAGAATTGAAGAAAGGTAAACTTGGTGATTGCCAAGAGCGATTGGCGAATCGCCGAATGGCTAGGTTCACCAACTAAAGTTCCAGTGTGCCAGCCCTGAGAGAAGAAAACAAGTCGGCAACAAAAAAGGGAAGTCGCCGCATCGCCGAGTAATTTCGCGAAGCCAAGATAAATTTCCCAAAGTTATAGAACCCAAGGATGCTGAATGCAAAGGCGGAAAGGCGATGGAAGAGATCAAAGGGCAGATCGTCGAGTAGTTTGGAGGGCCTGACTTACTTCACCGAATGTCCATTCGTAGCTTATTTTTGGTGACTATAAATTAGATTTTGAACATTTTTAGTAGGGATCTTTTATCAATTAAAACAGATGCAGAGAACTTAACTGCGTCTTAGAACATGTTTACATAGTTTTTCTTTAGCTTTGAAGATTTGGAGAAGTTCAGTTTTGAGAATTTTGAAGTGGGTTTCTAAGATTCATCAAATTGGAGCATTGTAAAGACGAAATCACTCTTACCCAGTTGATGGATAATCAATTTGGTAACTATTTTTAACTTTTTATAATGTTTAGCTAAAACCCCAACTCTTGGGGTGTGATCATGTGATTATGGGTTGAATTAGTTAATGGGTATTTTTAATTGTTAGTTTAAATGATATTTAAAACCGAGTTTAATCATTAATTGTGGTTTAATTCAAGAATTGTAATTCCAAATGCAGTTCTATATTTGTGTTCTTGGCTTGCTCGAGAGAGAGGTTTTAGAACTAATATTACTAATTAATGGTTTGTGGTATTGGGTTGATCTGGGTTTAGCTCGAGACAGTAAATGCTAAACCCAATCCCACACATTTAGCTCTAGAGAGTGAATGGATTAAGGTGTGGGCTTCTCTTAATTTTCATGCTTGTTGATGTTCGAAAGAAATAACCTGATTCGGGGTAGTCGTTCGAGATAAAACTACCACCCTTATAGTCTAGCCTACTTACTAATATTTAGCTATTTAATAATAGTTGTAATTACCCATATGCTTATATCTGCCTACTCACTGTTGTAGTTGATAACTAAAACCAAAAACCCCATCTGACATTCGTGTCACCCCTTTAATTTGATTATGTCTTTTTCCGATATTTTCTACTCCTATAGCTGATAAGACCATGTTTGTTCATCCTGTTTGAATTTTAAACATTTACCGCTACCTGTGGGATTCGACCCCAACTAATTTTATTGGGTTTTATACTGATTTATGATTGTTGAAAACCTAGAATCGGATAAGGTGTGCTTGCAACGTTAAATCTATGATCATCTTGAAAACCAGACCCTACACTTGAGGAAAATCTAAGAAAAGTAGGCGTTACTACAAAAATGCACTAAGTATGATAGCCATGCCTGAAAACGCGCTAAAAGGGACATTTCATTTGAATGCATGCAATTTACTAAGTTAAAACATCATGTTGAAGATAGTGGAAGGACATAAGTCATAAACATAGTCAATACATTGATTATCACATCATAAGAGAAACATTTCATGGATACCCTCAAAGCATACTTGTGCAATGCATGAATAAGACCCCACAAATCCCACCCATGCTAAGTAGATCTTCTTGAGAAACCATGGTTCATAATTCATATTTTTGTTCATATTGTTGTTGTGGGAATAAGCCTTAACCAACATAGACCATGTGAGATTAACATGGAATCTTCTGTAACCCGCACCGAAAAGCGGTGTCCTACTTGCCTAACGTAGAACCATACTTTTACCTTAGGTGGATACAATAGCTAAATAACCTATGGGGGCACATAGTTTATGGGATAAGGAGATTGTTACTAAAAACCCGACCTCTACTAATGGAAGAGCTTCCATCGCATGACACCTCTTCTACAAACCCATCCTCTACTAGCGGAAGAGCTTCCATCTCATTGTCAATATCCACTCAATGCGAAGCATTAATTCCCACGGATTACATATTAAGTCCTGACTTAAGTTCATAATCATAGTATAATGTCTTGACACTCAATCCAACATAATTGATAGGATAGCTCTTAGATCTTGTGTGACCAAAACCTTTCACCGTCTATGTCTACATATAGATTCAATAGGTGCAAAATCCTTTCAACCATAGAATAATCATATTGTGAGAAAACCTTTTACATTATATCATATTCATGCATAAGTGTGTATAAGATAATAACCTTTCAACAACACAACAACTAGATCATAATCATAGACACTTCACTCTCAAAGTGTTCTTAAAGCTAAAGCATATACAAAGACCTCATAAACATGCAAGATATCATAATTTTCCCTTTCAAGGATCAAAACTCATATCAAATCAACACATCTAGAATTCACTATACTAGACATGGATATCAACATAATTCAAGAATAATGTCATAATATCCTTCTTTCATCAACACACCCACATCACAAGATCATAATTAGGAAATATGGGGATTTCAACATAAAAACCATAATAAATCATGAATTCATTCATACTATAAAGTAATTCAAGCATTAGAATCATTTTAAAAGGAATCCATGACTTGTAATCAAACCCTAGGTTTTGGGGGATTTGTATCTATGAAATTGGGATTTTGAAGGGGGCTCCATGGATGAATTATATCATTGGATGAATATCTACCATACCGTAGCAATGAAACACATTGAATATGAGTAGAAAACCTAGCTTCTTGAACCCTAGCTCCAACTTTTTTTCTTCTTCTTCCTTGAAGTTCTAGAAAGAGAATTTTTCGACAGAAGATGAACTTTGGGAATTATTTGGGTGTTGTGAAAATATTACAAAATTTGGGTGAATTTGACACAAAAATGACTTGTAGAGTTACCAAAAACGACTTCACTTTAATTGGACTTAAACCAGAATTTCCCAAAACACCCCTTACCTTATATGAGCTGCCCAGGTTAAACGAAGGGCTCCACGAGCCATGGTCATGACCACGAGTCATGTTCCCTCTCATGGACTTGAGGCAGTGGCTAAGCAACTTGTGTCTTTAGCCCACAAGCCCAAGGAACCTTCACGAGGGGCTCCATGATCTGTGGTGCATGCAACTAGTTGTGGTCCCTGAGGCTGTGGCTTTCCACTTTCTTTCCACCCCCACAAACCAAACTATCCTCCACTAGCTGTGGTCTTCACCAGAAGTCATGAAGTGGCTCGTGAAGAGGATCTTGTTTTGGTAAGGTTTAGGGAGGTCAGTGCCTAGCCTACCATGACTCTTAGCACAAAAGGAATTATGTGTCCCATGACCTATGATTTGATAGATAATTGAATCCTCTTTCCAACACCACCGAGTTTGCTAAAATCCGACCTCCGAGTAAAAAGTTATGCTCGTTTTAGTGAAGGCCTGTCGAGCAGTATTGATTTACGGACCCAATCTATGGACCATCGATTGAATGACGGCCCGTCAGTCCCGTCCGTCGATCACTCCAGCAACAGTTAAGTCAGGGGTCTTTCGGTCTTTTCCTATTTTGTTTAACCCCTAAGATACGTCATTTAGACCCTAAATCATGAGGTTTCAGTCAGTTTAAGCCTAGAAACATAACTAGAACTTACTTAAGTCAGATCATTCTTCAAAACATAGAAATTTTAGAACGCTAAGAGGAAAAAGAGGTCAAGAACCCTAGTTCAAGAACTCAACAAGTTTCCTCCAGTTCCAGCCGAGAAATCGAAGGATTTCTCCGTGAAATTAGTCACCAGGTATGTGGGATTTCACTAGTGGGTTCCTTTCAACCATTAGGTCCCTAGTTTTCAGTCAGTTTCTTGATTCCATGATTATGAACAGACCTAGGGTTTCTAGAGTTTCAACTGATTATCATGAATTAGTTATTTAAATGCTCCAAATCAGATTATCATGTTTATGCTCACTTTATTTGATGAATTTTAGAACCCTAGCTATGTATTTCTTTAGTTCTTGAATTACACATGCTAGGTCAGATATTTCAGTTATTCAGATATACATGCTCAAGTTTTGAACGCCACATTATCAGTATATTTCAGCATAAATCCTATTTTGAGTTATAAATCTTGAGAAGCTTTTTTTTAAAACAAGAATTGAGTTTTTGAGAAAGTTAAGATGAGTTTTGAGATAGAGCTTCTAAAACATGATTAATATGACAATCGAGTAGGTCATCAATGTATGAATAGTATGGTATCTTGATATACCATCAATGTTTATGCCGTATGACTTCACAAGTCATCAATGATCATAGTATAATATGATTTTGAATTGTTTTCTAAGAAGGAGTTTTCAAGTATGAGTATCTACATGTCAGTATTTTGAGCTATTCAGTATTTCAGTCATACTCTATTCAATTATACATGCCTCAGTTTATGAATGCATCATTATCAGATTGATTATTGCATTATCAGTTTTGCATATTCAGTTTTGAGCTATCGAGTATTACATAAATATAGTCATAATGTGTTAATCACTTAATCTATTGGCAGTAGCATAATAGCGAGTTGGACTAGGGTTTCAGCGTACCCATATAGTCCTAGAACTACGAGCCACATAGGTGTAAGTCCTCTGTGTGGGCAACATCACTGTACTGATCACACCAGTATGCCTCGATACCTCTGGCAGGGTATATTGGGTCCTCTCGATGGGGCATATACATCAGACTCCACATTTAGCTCATGTGGTTTTATTGTCGGTTATTAGTAGCTCCCACAGTTCAGTCAAAATCTTTTGCATTGACCACATTTCAGTACAGTCAGTATTCAGTCTCAGCATGTTATAAATTTGGTCATTGCATTCAGTTAGTTCAGTATTCACTATCTATATCATGTTCAGATTATGCTCTTTCTTTATTGCTTGTTCAGTTATATGTTTATTTCAGCGTTACTCTATCCTGCATGCTCATTACCTTTCAAGTTCTGACACATACTCTGCGCTACATCTTCTCGTGATGCAGGTTCGGGTTCTCAGCATCCAGATCACGCTTAGATCAATTGCTGATCTTCAGTTTAGCAGCATCAATGGTGAGTCCTCATTATTCGAGGACTAGTGACATGTTTATCATTATTGCTATTAATTTTTAGTTTAAGTTTTGCTAGATCTAGTTGGGGCATGTCCCAATATTTCTAGTCAGTTTAGAAGCTTATTCCAGACATAGTTAGATTCATCTTAGTATTGATTTAATATTTTCTTTGTATTAAACTCATAAGTTTTCATTCATTTCAGATTTAGTATATGGGAATTCCCCATCATATTTAGATTTATTTATGATTATAGCTTCCGAACATTTTCTATTATTCAGTTTATCTTTAGTATGCTCATGATCATGCCAGCAGGGTTAGCTTGGGATCACTTGTGGTCCTAGGTCCCATGTCCACGTCTCGGGGGTAGTCTCGTGGTGTGACAAAGCAAATCATTGATCCTATATTGGTTTAATTGAAAGAGTTGGTACTCAAGTAGTCCATTGGGCTTTCTCCCAAGGGGGAGATGGGGTACTTTGGTACCAAGGTCGATTATGTGTTCTGGATGTTGATGGTTTGAGGGAGAAAATTCTGGAGGAGGCTTATAGTTATCGATATTCTTTTCATCCGAGAGCCACCGAGATGTATCGTGATCTACAGGAAGTCTATACAATTTGTAGCCACATGTCCTTATTGTCAACAAGTTAAGGTTGATCATCAAAGTCTTGGAGTATTCTTACAAGATATTCCTATTCCTACTTGGAAGTGGGAAGATGTGAATATGGACTTTATTGTGGGTTTTCCTCGTACTCAAAGGCAACATGATTCTATTTGGGTCATTATAGGGATGAAAAAATCAGCCCACTTTATGCCCGTCAAGGTCTCTCATTCTGTGGGAGACTATGCCAAATTGTAGATAAAGGAGATAATGAAGTTACATAGGGTTCCTCTATCCATTATTTCGGATCGGGGTACTCAATTTACTTCACACTTTTTGAAGTCATTTTAAAAAGGGCTTGGAACTAAAGTTAAGCTTAGCACATCTTTCCAACCTCAAATGGATGGTCAAGCAAAATGCACCATTCAATCTTTAGGACATGTTGAGGGCGTGTGTTATAGATTTCAAAAGTGATTGGAATGACCACTTGACATTAATAGAGTTTTCCTACAATAATAGCCAACACTAAAGTATCGGTATGGGGCCCTTTGAACCCTTTTATGGTAGGAGTTGTAGGTCTCTGGTTGGTTGGTTCGAGGTAGGTGAAATTGCTCTTATTGGTCCCAAATTTGTGTATGAAGCTATTGAGAAAGTTTGCCTTTCTAGAGAGAGGTTGAGAACTGCCCAAAGTCGAAAAATGTCATATGCCGATGTGAGAAGAAGGGACCTAGAATTCAAAGTTAATGATTGGGTCTATTTGAAAATCTCACCCATGAAGGGTGTGATGAGGTTTAGCAAGATAGGGAATCTTAGTCCCAGATATGTAGGCCCATATCATGTTTTTGAAGGGTATTGGGAAAGTTGCTTCTGAATTAAATTTGCTAAATGAGTTGGGCCCGGTTCACACGGTATATCATGTTTCTATGCTTAAGAAATGTATTGGGGATCCGGTGTCTATTCCCCTAGAGGGGTTGGGAGTTGACGAAAGTCTTACATATGAAGAGGTTCCAGTAGAAATCCTTTACCGGCTAGCCAAGAGTTTGAGAAACAAAGAAATAGCTTCTGATAAGGTTTTATGGAGTAATCATTTAGTTGAGTGTGCTACTTGAGAGGCCGAGGCCGATATGAAATCCTGATACCCTCATCTCTTCCGTACTACTCCTATTCAAGCTTGAGGCAAGTAGTCCCTCTAGAATTTCCTTATTTTGGAGGTCATGTGTGAATTATGTGTTTTTCATGGTTTCCTTATTTTATGAATGTTCTGGATGAAATTCATGTTTAGTTAGAAGAAAAATGAATTTTCATTATTCATGTTTCTCATGTTGTTGTGCATTTAGTATGATTTACCTATTTGACTTCATGAGGTGAATTGATTAACATGCTTTAGTATGCTTCTGAGAGTAATTAGATATTTGCTTCATTATGTTGTGTTGAGCATGATTTTAGTTGGAGAAGGTAGTTCCTCATATGAATATGAGAAATGTTGAGTTTCATGCATATTGGGTTGATAGATGAAGTACCTACTTCCTTGTATTGCGTTAATTATGTTTTGAGATGTAGTTGATGTTTCCTCCTTTGAGTTGTGCATTATTTTGATGTTTCATGCATGATGGGCTTCTAGTATTTTGTCTTTACTTCCATAAGGTATCTAGAGCATTATTCGACGATGAATGTTCCCAAGGGGAGATATTGTAACACTTCAGAAACTAGTAGGCTAAACTAGAGTTAAACGTCAGGTTAACGACGAGAGTAAAGGGCAAGGGCCGATGGAATTGGGTGAGAGCCATCGCAAGGGGGTCAAGGCTGCACAAAATGTGCCTAGAAACCACCCACCATGACCATGGGAGTCTTCACGACCTGTGGTGGGTGAGGCAGTGAGCCTACAAAACTTCCCCAAGGAAGTCGCCCCGTCACGAGCCACTTCATGGCTCGTGGTGAGGACCAGGGCCTGTGTGAAGGCTCGTGGGGTTCCCTTCACCTTGTGGGGGCTTGCGTCAAGTAGAATGTCTACTAGTCAAGGGGCCACATGCACTACCATGGGCTGTGGTGCCCTTGACGGCTCGTGAGCTTGGTCGTGGCACCTGGCACCCCACTCTAAAGTTAGGGTTATTTTAGGTAATTCTAAATTAAGTTGTTATTAAATGAGTTAGTTTTGACTTAATTTTATACACCTACTTAAGTCATTTTAAGTAAAAATACACCCATTCACCCCATTATTTCCAAAAAAAAACAAATCAAAACCCAAAAGTTTATCTTCTCTAAAAATTTCACTCTCTATAACTCAAGGAAGAAGAAGAGGAAGGTTCAAGCTAGGTATTGAAGAATCTTTGCTAAGGTATGGTAGTCCTTCATCCATAAATAGTTTTCATCCATAGAGTCCCTCCAAACTCAATTTCAAAAGTTGTAATTTCCCCATAAGTGAGGGTCTTACTCCGAGTAATGGATTCCCTTTGAAAACAGATTTTATTTGTTTAATTACTTGATATTATGATTGAATTGATTATTTATTATAGTTTTATGATGGAAGCTCCCAAGAATCCATGAAACCCCCATATTCCCAATTTATGACCTTGTGATGTGGATGAATTGCATAAAGAAGAGTAATATTATATTATGCTTGTAGTAATTGTAGTAATTGAAATATGTTATCATTCATGTCTAATGTAGTAATTCTATATATGTTGATTTAATGTAATCTATGGTCCTTGAAGGGCAAAGCATGAAAATTATGCATGTTTATGAGGTTTATGTTAATGCATTTAGATCACTTTGAGAGTAAAGTGAATATGATTTTGATCTAATTGTTCTGTTCATTGGATTATTATTCTCATGTACACACTTATGTATGAATATGATATTATGTGAAAATTTTGTCACATATAGTGATTCTATAGTTGGAAGACTAGTCTCACCTATTGAATCTATGAGCATTAGAATGAGTTGTATGGATGGAATGTCAAGGCATTCTTCCGTAATTATGAATTTATGTCAAGACTTAAAATGAGCTTAATGTGAATTATTCTTAGCACCGAGTGGCTATTGATATGAGATGGAAGTCCTCACGTTAGTAGAGGCCGTGTTTTTAGGAACAATCTCTTGGGATGGAATCCCTCACATTAGTAGAGGCTGGGTTTTCTAGTAGCAATCCCCCTATCCAATAACTATGTACCCACATAGGTCTTTAGCTAGTGGATCCACCTATGATCAGAGTATGGTTCTACCTTACGCAAGTAGGCCAACCCCTTTTGTTGTGGGGTAGATGCCAGATTCCATGTTAGCTCACATGGTCTATATCGGTTAAGGCTAATCTCCCTTTATGATAGTATGAACAATAAGATGAGATATGAACTATAGCTACTCGAGAAGCTTTACTTAGTATGGGTGGGATTATGGATCCCCTTCATGCATTGCACAAGTATGCTTTGAGGGTATTTATGGTATGATTCCTATTATGGTAGGATGATTTATGAGTTGATTATGCTTATGATGTATGCCTTTTCATTATCTTCAAAGTGAAGTTTTAAACTAGTAAATGGCATGCATTCTACTAAAGTGTCCTTTATAGAATGTTTTCAAGGATTTTTTGCATGACTATCATACTTAGCTCATTATTGTACAAACCCATATTTTTTACATTTTTTCCAAAGTGTAGGTTCCGGTTCTTAAGGTGATTATCCATTGGTTCAAGCTTGTATTTGATTATTCTCCTTGCTTGTGGTGAGTCCTCGTTATTTGAGGACGGGATCGTCAATTAGATTTTAATTTTTAGTACTTTCTATTTTTGGATTATGTTGGTTGGGGTTGGGGCTGTGACCCTATTTTGATTCATAAATTGTAATAAATGGCTAATTGAGACAAGTTTAGACTTACGCTTTCTTTTATAAAGACTTTTTGGACTGAAATGTGTTTTTACTCTTATTGTTCTAATACTTCATGGTATGATATGCTAAAGGCTTGTATGAGACCCCTTCGGGGTCAAGTACGCCGTGTTACGTCTAGGGGGTAGCCTTGGGTCGTGACATGAACTCCTACACCTACAACGCCCACCACCATGGCTTGTTATAAGGACCACGACCCTTGGTGTCACTCGTGGTAGGCTAGGAACTAGCCATGCCCAAACTGCCCAAAATGAGGACCCTCCCCACGAGCCACTTAACGACTCATAAAAGCCACCACGACCAGTGGGAAGGGTCGTGGTATTGACTTGGCCTTGTGGTGGCAATGGGTGGAAACCCTAGAAACTTCTCCAAGGCCCACGAGAGCGACCACGTCTCTTGGTAGGCACCATGGCTTGTGGTAGGAACCATGGCTCGTGGAGCCCTCTGTGAAGATGCCTTAGATTTTAGGGGCATTGGGAGGGACTGCTCAGCTACTATCTCGAGGTCCACGAAGGAGACCACGGCTCATGGGACCTCACGTGGTCCCTAGGCAGGTCAATTTATGTTGAAAGTTAATTGGTCAATTCTGGGTTTAATCAAACTAAAGATAGGTCGTTTGTCCTAAGTCTAGGAATACTATATAAGCCTTATTAACTCTAAAACTCACCCAATTAAGTCATATATTCCAAAACCCAAAAAAAATCCTCAAATTCATCATCTCAAAATATATCTCTTTCTATAATCTTTAGGAAGAAGAAGAAGAAGGATATTTAAGCTAGGGTTCAATAGAAAGTTTTTACAAATAAATTTAATTGGTCTTTGTTGTTAAGGTATGGTAGTATTCATCCATTGATAGCTTTTATCCATCGAGTCCTCTCAAAACCATCAATTTTAAAAGATAGAAATCTACAATTGGTAGGGTTCGATTCAAAAGTCATGGGTTCCTTTCAAACTTGACTCTAATGGTTAAATTATGTAATATTAAGCATGAATTGATGATTTCCTATGGTTTTTATGATGTATTCCCAATAACCCATGAGATCCCCATATTTCTCAAAGTTGATGATATGATGTTGGTCTTTATTGATGAAAGAGGAATGTTATGAAATTATGCATGAAGTGATAGATTCCGGTGATTTATTATGATATCCCTGTTCAATTCTAGAGGTATTTATTGAAAGTAATCTTTGAACCTTGAAAGGGTAAATTATGAGATTATTAATGTCTTATGAAATCTATGTAAATGCTTTAAGAACACTTTCAGAGTGAAGTGTCAATGATTATGATATTGTTGTTGTCTTGATTAAAAGGGTATTCTCATGAACACATAATGAACATGATGTGATAGGGTTTCTCACATAATGAATATTCTAGGTTGAAAGGATTTCTCACCTAATTAAATCTAATACTTGCATGTAGACATTGACGGTGAAAGGTTTTCTGACGCATGATCCAAGAGCTATCCAAATGAACTAAGTTGGATGGATTGTCACGGACATCCTTCCATTAAACATTACTTAAGTCAAGACTTAATAAGTATTCTATGGGATTAATTATTAGCACTGAGTGGATATTGATTTGAGATGGAAGCCCTCACGTTAGTAGAGGCCGGGTTTCTAGAAGCAATCTCTTGATATGGAAGCCTTCACGTCAGTTGAGGCCGAGTTTCTAGTAACAATCTCCTTAATCCATAAACTATATGCCCCATAGCATATTTATCTAGTGGATCTACCTATGCTAACAAACCATGGTTCCACCATAGGCAAGTAGGAAAACCCTTTTCGGTGTGGGTAACATGGGGTGATCATGTTATAGGTCACACGGTCTCATGTCCGTTAAGTCTTATTCCCATAACAAGAACATGAATAATGAACTATGGTTACTCAAGAAGCTTTGTATATGAGTTCAAAGGTTTTAAATATGATGATAACTTATATGGCCTATGTTTTATGACTTATGATTTCTAACCTCTTATATCATGTTTAACTTTGTAAATTGTATTCTTTGGAATGAAATGTCCCTTTTAGCACGTTTTAAATGTTTTTATACCTGACTATCATAATTAGTGCATCTTTGTGCTAACACCTATATTTGCCTACATTTTTCCCAGGTATAGGGTCCGACACTTGAGGTGATCATTCTTGTGGCTAGAGCTTGGATTTGATTGTTTTCCTGAGCTTGGTGAGTCCTCATGGTTCGAGGATGGATTTTCATATATTTAGTTTCTTTCATGTCGTTTCCCTTTTGAACATGCTATATGGGCTAGAGCCTATTTCATTCAATATTGTAATAGATGGTTATGATGAGACAAAGTGTCTAGACTTCCGCTTTATTTTATGAAAAACTTTTAAGACTTGGAATGTGTTTTACTCTTATTGGTCTATTTCTTATTTTATAAGAAATAAGTGGCTTTTATGGAGTCCTTCGGGGTTCTATATGCCATGTTACATCTAAGGGGTACCCCTGGGTCGTGACACAATGCACCTTTAAGACAAATAAGAGACTCATCATACACAAAAAAATAGTAGATAAAGCTCTAACATAAATGAACTTCAATCATGGTGTTCTCAAGTTTATCCTCCACTTTAGATACTAGAGAATCACAACTCATACAAAGCATTGAAACACAAAAAGAAGAAGAAATATTTAACACATAAGCATCCCCTATCACCTTAACACAATCATTTCCAATAAATGTACTATAATCTTCACAAAAGAGATTTCCATCTTCGGAAAGTGTATCATCACACCATAGTGGATTCTCAAACAATTGAACAACATTTGTGAGATTTCTATCTTCTGAAAGTGTGTCATCACACAATAATGGATTCTGAAACAATCTAACAACAATTTCAACAAATAAAGATGCCACATTGGAAGCATCATTACATTTATAACATGGAGTGAAATGAGCCATCTTTGAAAACACACAATAACCACTGAGGTCATCAATCATATAATCTAATCTAAGGATAGGATGAACATACTTTACCAATGTTTACCTTTGTGGTCGTTATCAAGGCATAGAAAAAATAGACCCTATGCCAGGTGATATTTGTGCAATGCAGTCCCAGTATCAAACAATTCATTACAATCATCACCCACACTCGCTCCTCCCTAAGCATATGAGCATAGGGAAGAGATTGGTGATATCTCTTCCCGCAGTGCTTGTTCCGTTGTGCCATAAAAAGTATGTTGAATAGCTCGGTATTGAGGGCGCTTGTTAAGCCCAGTAAGCACCAGTGAATCAGTGGCATGTGATGTACCTACTATGTCATTAATAATTGCGGGAGTAATAGGGACATATACTCCCTACACAGTCACAAAATGCAATCTTGCGTCCTGGTGAAGATGTGTTTCTGGATGAATTTCAGTACCACCTTTTCATCATTGGATGGTTATGCAACTTCCTCCACCCACGTGGATACGTAGTCCACTGCCACTAAGATGTATTCATTTCCACGGAATGATAAGAATGGTCCCATGAAGTCTATCTCCCAGACGTCAAAGATCTCAGCTTCAAGTATGTTGCTAAATGGTATCTCATGCCTTATAGAAATGGTGCCCATCCTTTGACACTGATCACAACCCTTCACAAAAATGGCAGCATCTTTAAATAGAGTAGGACAAAAGAAACCATATTGCAATACCGTGTGTGCATTGCGTTCATCCTCGTGGTGTCCACCGTATGGTGAAGAATGACAACTCTCCAACACTTGTATTACCTCATGTTAAGCTCTACAGCTTTGCACCGTCTCATCAGGTCCCTGCTTTAATAAGAAGAGTCCATCCCATATATAGAAGCGTGCATCATACTACAACCTCTACTTTTGATGTGTTAAGGCCCCAGGTGGAAATAAACCACTCACTAGAAAATTTACAATGTCAGCATACCAAGGCAAGTAATTGCTTATCAAGGAAATCTTCACGAATATGCCCTCATTCTTAACATGAGATGAGTCCTCCAACCTGGATAGATGATCAGGTATCTTCTTTTAGATTCCCTTCCTATCTTTAATATCTAGATCAAACTCTTGCAGGAGCAATATCAACCTAATTAGCCTCGGCTTAGCATCCTTCTTGTTAAACAAATACCTTATTGTAGCATGATCAGTGTAAACCACAACCTTGGTTCCTACAAAGTATAACCTGAACTTATCAAATGGAAACACTAATGTTAGTATCTCTTTTTGTGTGACAGTATAATTCAATTGATCTGCATCAAGTGTCTTGCTAGCATAGTAGATGGTATGAACCATTTTGTGTTTTCGCTACCCAAGCACTTCCCAAACTGTTGTATCACTAGCATCACACATAAGCTCGAATGTAAACTCCCACTTACGAGCAATCAGA
Source organism: Solanum piurae (assembly GCA_029582685.1). Taxonomy (NCBI): domain Eukaryota; kingdom Viridiplantae; phylum Streptophyta; class Magnoliopsida; order Solanales; family Solanaceae; genus Solanum; species Solanum piurae. The sequence continues at coordinate 19,845 of JAJOOO010030271.1, forward strand.
ATAGGAGCTTCTATCAACTTCTTCTTCAACATCTCAAATGCCTGCAAACACTTGTCATCAAATACAAACTTCATTTGTATTTCCAATAGGCTGCACATGGGTCTTGCAGTCTTAGAAAGGTCCTTGATGAATCCACTGTAGAACCCAACATGTCCCAGAAAACTTCTATCTCCCTTCACTATGATGGGTGATAGCAACTTATTAATAACCTCAACTTTGGCTTTATCAACTTCCAGCCCATTTTTGGAGATTTTATGCCGCAACACAATTCCCTCTCGAAATAAGAAGTGAAACTTCTCCCAGTTCAACACAAAATTTATTTCTTCACACCTAGCAATGACTTTGTCAAGATTAGTCAAACAAAGGTCAAAACACTCACAAAACACCGAGAAGTCCTCCATGAACACCTCAACAAAATCCTCAACCATATTATGGATTATTGCCATCATGCATCTCTGAAATGTCGCAGGTGCATTGCATAATCCGAATGGCGTACGTTTGAAAGCATAAGTGACATACGGACAAGTGAAGGCAGTCTTCTCCTGATCCTCTAGTTCAATGACTATCTGATTATACCCTGAGTAGCCATCTAAGAAGCAGTAATATTCTTGCCCTTCCAATCTATCCAATATATGATCAAGAAAAGGCACCTGGTAATGGTCCTTTCTAGTGGCATCATTCAACTTCCTATAGTCCATGCAAATACACCACCCAGTCAATGTCCATATGGGGATCAATTCATTCTTCTCATTGGTGATCACCATCATTCCGCCCTTCTTGGGCAAACATTGTACTAGACTCACCCATTTACTATCAGATATGGGGTACTCTATCCCTGCATCTAATTATTTGATCACCTCTTTTGTTACCACATCCTTCATCAATGGATTCAGTCTCCGTTGGTGTTGTGCACTCAGCTTATGCCCTTCCTCCATGTAGATTTTATGCATGCACAATGCGGGACTGATATCATGAATATTGGACATTTGCCAATCCAAGGCTGTTTTTCTCTTCCTTGATTTGATTAATGCTGCTTCCACTTGTGATTTAGATAATGTTACAGACAAAATAACTAGTAAGGTCCTATTTTCACCCAAAAAATCATACTTGAGGTGGGCTGGCAATGCTTTTAACTTAAGCTTTGGTGCCTCTTCAATGAAAGGCTTGGGTGGAGGACCCAATACCCTATTCAAAGGCTCCAAGCGATCTCTTGATGTACCTACAATTGCCACATAAAGAAATTGTACCATTTTTTGTGCCTCCGCATCCCCATAGCTATCATCTCCTTCTAGCACTCACTCTAACGGGTCCTTGGATGTAATATATCAAGCCTCTACCTCAAAATCTATAACAGTTATTGCAGACAACTCTTCATATACAAAAGGGAGCTTCAATGCCTTGTACGCATCGAACACCTCCACTTTATCATTTTCCCACATAGTGAGTTTCCCAGTTACTAAATTTATCATAGCACGCCCCGTTGCCAAGAAAGGTCTTCCCAAGATGAATGGGGCCACATGATGTGGCTCAAAATTCAACACTATAAAGCCTACTGGAAATAGCAATGATCCCACTTGCACTATAAATCCTCTACAACCTCCTCCGGCCTAGAAAAAGACCTATCAGTCAACTTTAAGATGATGGTAGATGTTATTACTACTTCCTTGAATTGCATGAAAGTCTTGCTGTAATGATTTTATGTGGAGTTGATGTTTCCTCCTTGTATGTGTGCTGTAGTAATGATATTACATGCTTATTGTGGGCTGCTAGTTGTGTCATTGAGTCCTCGGAAGTGTTTGAAGTGTCATTCGAGGAGGAATGTTCCCAAGTGGGGGATATTGTAACGCTTCTCAAAATAAAATAGGATAATTAGAGCTTCACATGTGTTTTAGTAGTTGATAAACTTGTATAAATGTTTGAAAATGAGTTTATATGTCAGTTTAGTTGAGTTTGGAGTCAAACGTCAAAGAGACGTTCAAGACGTTCGAAAACTAGTCGTTTGTGTGCAAGTGTGTTCTAGTGTGTCTTGCATGTTTTTATGTGTTTATTGGAGTCTAAAATCAGTGCAGGTGACCCTAGTGTCTTAATAATTATCTTTAGGGTCAAAATGTTCTGGTATGACTCCCTGGGACCACTCTAAGGGTCCCCGAGGAGGACCCCAACCCTTGGCCAAACAAGCTGCCAGGGCAGCTTGAAAATATGCATGGAGGAGCATGTCCGCGTCGCGGAATAGCTCCACCATAGACCAAAGTTTTGGTCCTCGTCGTGGACGTATCGTGGACTCTTCCGTTTAAAAATTTAATTTCCAGAAACTTGCAGGAACACCTCTGCGTTGCGAACTTGTTTCCCGACGAAATCTGCGAAAATAAAACTCAAGTTTGACTTGTTTAAAAAGTCCAACTAAGTGAGGGGTAGTTTGGATACTTTGGGGAATTATTATAATCGGTTATTCTACCTATTTTAGGGTATTTTAAGTGGGTTAAAACCCCAAGACCTAGAATAAGACACCATTCTCCAAATTGAACCTTTTCTCTCAAATAAATTCTCTCTCTAGAACTCCATGGAAGCCATTGATGAATCTTCAAGCTAGGGGATGGGTTCCTACTGATTTCTCCTTCAAATTCTAAGGAAATTAATCACAAAGGTATGGGGATTTTATCTTTGATTCTCCTTTCAATCAAAGAGCCAAATCAAAGTGATTTCAATGTTTTTCAAAAACACTAAAACCCTTAATTTCAATTCTAAACTTGGGTTCTTGCATGAAAGTATTTCAAATGATGATTTATGTTACTATTTAGGGTTTTAGGGTCGAAAACTCCATGAAACCTTGCATATCTTGAAACCCTAATTTTGGGTCTAAAGTGGGTCTATTGATTATGAGCTAATAATGTGAGATTAATGTGTAGATTGTTATGGCTATTGATTTATGCATTGTTCTTTATTGAATTATGAGGAATTGATGGTCAATTGTGTTTTATTGGATGTTGGCCTTGAATGGGCAATTGTGACCTAAGGTTTATAATGATGATGAAGTTGTGAATAGATTATTGATTCTAGTACTTTTTATATATATGTTGAAGATGTTAGAATTGTAAGGTTTGATCCCTTTGAAAGTGGGGAGGTGTTTACTTTATAAGCATGTTGTGATCATGGCCTTGTAGGGAAAGTTGGATGGTTGTTGTTTTGAGTAATGTTGATTATGTGAAGGTAATGTGATATGATGTAAATTTGTGTATGGTCTAAGATCATGAAAGGTGACCTTGTGTAGAGACTTTATGTGTTATGCTTGGTTGTTGTCTTCTTTGAATGACTTTTAATGAAGGTGAAGTTGGGATAAACTATGTTTACCTACTCTCACACCTAGTGAAGGATGAATGAAAAGAATGGGAGTTAATGTTAATGAATGAAAGTTAGGTCTATTGTAAGGATAGTGTCATAAAGTACTCCTTTAAATGAATGGGGTTCGTAGATGAAAGGTTTTCTCATCTTTGAATCCAAGAGCTTCCTTAATGAATGAATGAGGGTTATGATGGGTATTCCTTCGTGAGTTGAGATGAGAATACTTAGTATCAATCCTTATACCTAAATGAATGAATAAAATGAATGTCCAAACTCCGTGGGGGAGTAATGTCTAGCACCGAGAGGATATGAAGATGGGTGGATACTCCTTCGTTAGTTGAGATGTGAGTATTTAGTAGCAACACTTAATATGGGTTCCCCGTCGTTAGTTGAGATGTGGGTACTTAGAAGAAATCTTTCTATCCCTTAACTATGTGCTCACATAGGACTAGCTAGTGGTCTCTACCACGTAAAGGCTAAAAGAATGACCCTACCTTAGGCAAGTGGGGATCCCTCATCCGGTAAGGGTTACTACCGAGATTCCATGTCAAGCTCCATAGTCTATGTCAGTTAAGGCTCTTCCCCCACATTAATAAATGAATGAACTAGGGTCTCTTAAGGGTGTACTACTTAGTATAGGTGGTGGAATGGGACATCATCTAGAAATTGCACAAGTAGACATTTAAGGGAGATCTTGGTGTGTCTTAGTAGTGATAATGAATGAATGAGTCTTATTGGGCTAATTAATGAAAGTGTTGGTGTTTGAGTATGCTAATGTGAAAGTGAATCATAATGAATTGAATGTAAGTGCTTATGTTTAAATGAATGTATGTGATGATCTTATGTCATTAATGAATGAAGTTGTCTAAATGCATTAAGTTGAATGAACGATTTATGTTGAGATGTGAATGGAGCTTGTCTTGTGTAGCCTTAAGGATCACTTGGGTGTGGTATGGAGAGGTAGTATGGGCTGCCTCACCATGTCTTACTTAGGTGAGTCTTGGAATGACATTTGATGAGTGTTCTAGTTTTATGAAGTGACTTGTTGGCTTATGTGCTTACATGTCTTATGTGATTAATTGGTGAAGGTTGAGGTATGCATGGTAAGTGCACTTTGTGTGACCTTAAGGTGGTGCCTTA
>JAJOOO010030272.1:0-31901 GCA_029582685.1 Solanum piurae
AAAAAAAAAAGGAGAAGCAAAATTGTAATATGCAACATATATTAAACTTGTACCTCTAGTAAAATTATCAATTCTAATAGAATTGTGAAGAGAATGCGTTGAGAATTGTGATTCTACACACATATTCGATCCTTTTGCACTATTTGTATGATATTCACAAATTACACTGAAGTTAAGCCAAGGTTTAAGGAGTTACAAAAGTTTTGGTACAAGTTAACTTATAAGAGACTATACGAACAATTCATCTTAATGAGCTGTATAAAAGGTTTAACTTTGAACGAGTATATCTCAAGATACAAAGAGTTGGGTACTAAATCCACCAAATTTGTAACACCTCTCACGTTCAAAGTGTTTAAATTAGGACGCCAAATACTTACGATTTTAATCTTATTGTTATACGACCTGTCACTGAGATATTGGGAGAGTGAGGATGTAAATGGTTGGTTGTATCAAAGGAGTGATGTATGAAGGTGTTCGAAGTATTGGACCAAAGTTAGAAGCAAAAGGGAGTCTTGAAATAAAAATTCAAGTTGAAGATTTCATTACGACAATACATTTCAATAACTTGGTATATGTCTAACTTGAAACGAGTATATCTCTCAATATATAAGGATTTAGAGGTCCTACTATCTATCAACTTAAAGATCTCTAGGTCAAGTTTCCAACAACATAACCTCTCAACAATTGAAGTTTGGGGAAAAAAAGTTATGGGTTATGCATGTTTTACCTAAAGTTGTGTGTAAATTTGATATTTTTAAGATTTCAACTTCATGTCCATTACAAATAGACATGTTAGGTAGTTTTTATAAAGAGTCGACAATTTTAGTTAGTTTTAGTTTGTCATTCAGTTTAGAACAAGTTCTTAGGTTTTTCTCTATCTAGCTTCTTGAACGAAGAACATCAATATGCTTTCAAGTTATGGGAAATTTCAAGTCCCAGTAACTTAATCTAGTAGAGTGCATTTGTAGGAAGTGGGTCAAGTTATGGGAAATTTCAAGTCCCACTAACTTAATCTACCATTGACCAAGACGGGTCGTGGGATGTTCTACAGACCATTGATGAGTTTCATAGAAGAACTTCAGGCTTAGTGGAAATTTTGGGGGTAAAGTTGAGTTCTATGATTTGGGTCTACAGACCATATGATGTTTTACGGGCCGTAGAAAGGCCTCGTCAAAGTTGGATGAATTTTAAGGTTCCAGTACTTAGTCTCCGATTTACCAATACGGTTCGGAGAACTTTCTACAGACTGTAGGTTGAACCTGCAGTTCGGTCCGGCAGCTAATTCATAAGGGTATTTGGGTCTTTTCCTAAGCACCTAATACATGTACCACATCGTTTTAACCTATAAAAAGAGACCCTTTAACTGAATTTACTCCTAAATCTACCGATTCCATTTCATTCTCCCAAAATCCTCTCAAACCTTTTTCTCTCAAGAGCAAGGAAGAAGGAGCTAAGGTTTCCAATTCAATCATCCTTTTTACACCATTGTTTTGGTCTATAAGATCAAGATATGTAGAGAGTTCATAAATGGTTTCATTCACCCATTGAGTCCCAAAGATTCCTCGTATTCTCCAATTTAATTTCTCTAAATTGGCTAGATGTTCATTCAATTCCTCATGGATTTTGTTTGTATGGATTCAATTATTTGTTTTTGATCATATCATGATAGTTTTGACATAATTACATGCTTTACAATCAATTTCATATGAACCCATGCATGATACATGATATTGACTATGAACCCTAGAAGGGTATGAATTTATAAAGAAATTATGAAACTATGATTGATGTTTTCATGAAAGATATGTATGGTTTATGAAAAGGATTGTATTGTTATCTAGGTTGCTTTAAGACAAAGGTTTTCTCACATTAAGGGATCATGGTATGGTGAAAGGTTTTCTCACATATGCATGATTCACGGTTTAAGGAGCTATTCTATGATGTTTTAATCTTGGGTTGGTAACTTAATTGTGTTTTTCCATGTATGATCATATGCGTATGGTTATGACTATTCCATTGAGATTTTTACTTAGCACTGAGAGGATATTGAGATGGAGGCTCTCCCGTTAGTAGAGGACGGGTCTCTAGTAGCAATCTCGTTGTCCCTAACTACGTACCCCCGTAGGTTGTCTTAAGTGAAATAGCTAGTGAATCCACCTAAGCTAGAGGTTAAGGTCCTTGCCTTGGCAAGTGAGGACATATCTTTTTGATGTGAGAGCAAGACACCAGATTCTATGTTATAGCTCACATGGTCTATATCGATTCAAATGCATATCCCACAAGACGAACTAAATTAATTTCAAATATTTTATGAAGTTTTCCTTATATTTATGATGCATTGACTATGTTCAAGTTTTATGATGTTTCAATAAAGGCTTTTATGATGATTAGCTTGGTAATGCAATTCATGTTTTCAATTATGTCCCCTTATTATTATTTTATATTTTTATGTATATCCATCATACTTAGTACATGGAAGTACATTCCATGTACTAATGCATACTTGTGCCTACATTATTTCACTAATGTAGGGTGTGTCGCTTCCTCTCCCTCCACTTGTGGCTAGTTGGTGATGTTTTGGAGTTCGTAGAGTTGGTGACTCCTCATGTTTTAAGGACAAAAACATCTTTACTCTGGTTTCCTTATATTTTAGTTTTCGGATGTTGTACGTGGTGTGGTGTACATGTTACGTCCCGACCACTTTCTTTGATGTACTAGATGAATTGTCATGACTATGAAATTTCTGTTTACAAAGTCAAACTCTTTTATTCATTGATGAAACTCTTTGCTTTTATCTATTATATAGTTTATATGTATGTGAAGTGGCTTGTGTAGGGCCTCTCAGAGTTTTTATACACCATGTCACATCTAAGGTGTACTTTGGGTTGTGACAAACTTGATAATCAGAGCACAATGTTTTAGAAAAGGTCCTAGAATGTCTGACAAGCCGCGTTGAGTAGTCTTGTTCATGAATGTGATGTGCATCACATATATGAATCGGAGGCTACAAAGCATTTTAAAAACTTCACTTCTTTCATTACTCTAAAGTCGTCCCATAGAGTCTATCCCTATAAAGATCCTTCTCCTAAATAATATTCGATCCTTTTCAGGAAATGGCCCCTCGAAGATCTTATGTGAGAGGAACGCGGTCAATAAAAATGTGGAGCCCGAGGTTTCTCAAGTTTCAGTTGAATCTTTGGCCGAACAAGTGACTCATGCAGATTTTCCAGCCGTTTTTCAAGTGTTGGCTAAAGCTATGACGACCCAAGCTAATAGGGAGACTAATGCTCCCGTGAACCCGAACATGGGTACCGCGACAACATTCCCAGCCGTAGTGATGTGAAAACTTTGACAAAAGGGTTGGTTAAAGATTCGCTACTTTGAAGAGGTGGTTTTTCATCTTCAATAAGTGAGATTAGAATTGTAAAGATTTAATTTATTTTACTCTTTTCGTTTATAATTTTATTTGAAAGTGAAAAAAATCATGTAACCTCTTTATTTATCAAAAGTGCTTCTTTCAGAAATGTTTCTTTTTTCTTTAAGAATTTCAAATAGACACACAGGATTAGGACACGTGTATGTCCATTAGTATAAATGATAGAAATGCGTAAAGACACTAATGTCTCAATATTATAAGTGTACCGTTTACAATAGTTTAAGGGTATATTTGTCTTTTTTCCCTAAAAAGAATAATAATCTCTCTTTTCTTTTTCTTCATTTGGTCAAAGATGAAATTGAGATATAATTAACTTAATTCTTACTACCTTCTTTTATAAAATATAATCAACAACTAACAGCAATTCTTACAATGTCAAAACTAGTTGTGCAGTTGGAAAGAAATTATAATGTCCACAGGACCAAAGTACATTTATCTTTTTTTATTAATTACTTGTTTTTGGCTAGAAAAAAATAGGTTGAAGACTAATAATACAGGATTTCATATATCGTTTTATTTTACAACTGGTAAAAAGCATATAGCTGAGTTGGTTATGTAGGTAATGTCCTAAGCAGTCTCAGAGCTCGCATCCAATGTGACCCTTGAGCTAATACAAGTCTTCTCAAAATTGGCACACTTCCTGCAGCTATAATTGCAGCATGATTCTCACTCTCCATACTCAAATTATATAGTATTGCTAGAGCTGCTTCAACAGCTCGCTTGCTCCCATTTTCAAGCACCTTCACCAACGGAAATATCCCTCCTTCTGCAGCCACGGCTCTTGTGGAACTCACCACCTCTTCAGAGATTATTCTGTTCAGTTCTACAACAGAAGCCTCTTCTACTTCCCGTGAATATGAGGTCTTCATCTGTTCTATCAGCCTTGGGATCGTCTCATAAAGAGTTACTTCTAAGTTGATCGGATTATCATAGTCAAAATTTGGACCAGAGAGATAGCTGAGCTTCACAAGACAGGCAGCAACCCAGTCTTTGTGGTATAGAGGGATGTCAGATTTCAGAACCTTCCGCAGTAATTTTGTGAAATGAAATGCATCTACTTTATGACAGAATTGCTCAAAGTCCAGCAGTCTTGTAAGTAATCGGGATGCTGCAGATATCGCAAGACCTGCCTCTTCTACCTCAAGGGCATATAGTTCCGGGTTCTGCATATCTATTTCAGTTTCTGTATCTACAATATAATTGTTGAATCCAGTTAGTTATGTCCAACAACAGGAGGAAGCAACAGAATTTAACGTAAATATTCTCTGGTCATGATAGAGACTATTATTTTAGCATAAGATCTTCATACCACAAATGTAAATAAGAACAAATGACTAAATTTCATCATGGGATCCCCCCCCCACCCCCCCCCCACACACACACACACCACCCACCCAACAAAATGCTATTATTTTTCACATGTCAAAATTTGCATAATCATAGGTAGAAACTACCTTAACTAGACTCCATAATGCTGGCTATGCTATCAAAGACGGATCCAGGATTTGAAATTTATGGGTTCCTACAACGACGTTAAGTTAATATATAATAATAGCTGGGTTCACAATCAAATATTTATAGATATTTAGTAAATTTCATAATACATATATATATAGGGTCTACACAAAAGCTATTGGGTCCCATTAACCTACATGATACATATATAGGGTCTAGACAAAAGCTATTGGGTCCCATAAACCTACATATCCTATTGTGGATCTGACCGTATATGCTTGTATAAACCTAAAGACAAAAGTAAAGACGCATCTAAGTTTCTGCAGCCCCTGAATGGAACACCCTGTCCCACAAATGCCATGTCTCAGACAAACAGATTAATGCAGATCACTGGCTAGTGAATTTATCTTCTAGTTCAGCTTGAACGATTTTACCGACTTGAGCAAAAGAATGAGCTCGTAACATACGTAAGAATTTTCAAATCATCTGTAAGTCCAGATTTACTCAATTACAAAAATTAACTTGTGGTGGTTAAGATTTAACTTTTCCACTGAACTGAAGAGAAATATTCTATAGAACACTAAAGCAAGAAGACAAAAGGTGCACCATTATTATCAAAAACTCGGTACATGTTAAGCAGATCTAGGCGGTTGGACATTTTCTCACTGTTAGAATCTTGCAAATATAGTACTCTCTTCATCCTAGTTTGTGTGACACCGTTTGACTTGATAGAAAGTTGTCCCTAGAAAGTTTAAGAAAAAAGGAAGATTTTAAAATCTGTAGTCTAAAACAAACCTTAGACATTGGTGTTGCAACAAATTATTTCATTAGTGGAAAAGGGGAAATTTTAAAGTCAGATTGTTTCTAATTAACGAAAGGTGACGTTCTATTTTGGACTAACTAAAAAGCAAAGTATGCCGCATAAATTGGTTATATATCAGTAAAGATCAATTAGATTGATTCGTTCCTTGTAATTATGTAATTAGATTGATTGTCTTACCTTCTTTAGAGCATATAGATTCTACTATCTAACCCCGTAGCTTGAGGGAATAATCAAGCAGCGTTCCCTCTCAATTTCTTCTCTCACCTGTATCAGAGCATATCGTGAGAAAATACTCACATCGGAGGCTTACGTGGCTACTATATACACTTATCATGAGAAATACTCATTGTCAGAGACATCCGTGGCCACTATATACACTATTTTGAGGTTTTCACTTACCAGGGGCACGGTGCATATACCAGTGCCACAAGTAGCATTGAATTCCTGTGACCCTACCCAGAAATTTTGTTGTCGTAGGGTCGTCCACGAACCTTCATGCGCTACCAGTTGTACCGTTCTGCACTGGCGCATTCAGTGTTGTCTAGTTACTTTCTTAACCCACCTGAGTCCAAGGGTGGACTTTAGTTTGGTACATTGCTTTTCGATTTTCGGATTGTATTATCAAATATTGAACCATAGTTTGTTCAGGTTGATTTAAGTCGCAACCATCACACTACTTTGTGCTACAATGCCCAATGTATTTATCTAATTAAATTGGGCTAACTTAACATATATACTTGGAAAAGCTTGGTTTTCCAGTTAACCGAAATACCGATACCTTAAGACTGAAAACCAAACTTAATAAAATCAAAATCGAAAACTCACCTAAGAACCAAATCAATTTGGTTTGGTTTGGTTTGGCCCACTTTTTTTTAAAAAAAAATCGGTTTTATGCTATTATGGATGCGTTGGAAGTCATTAAATTAAGTATTTAATTATATTTTAGAAGCTTTATTAATTATTCTAGAATATGATATATGTTTTATAGTTTCATAAAGATTAGGTTAAGCTATAGTTATTAGTTCGGAATAGTATTTAGGTCTCTTACTTTCATAAGAATTAGACTTCTTATTGATGTAATATGACTCCTATGTAAAGGAGCTTTTGATGAATAAATCAATAAGTCATTTTTCAGCAAAAAGCAAGAGATAAGAGTTCTCTCTTCCATTGAACTCTAAGGTTTCAGTTTCCCTTTGAAGAGCTGAAGAGATCGGAGTTCTCTCTTTTAATGAACTCTAAGGTTTCAGCCTCCCTTTAACGAGATCATTTATATATCACCCTGTGAAGATCCATAACAATTTGGTATCAAAGCCTAACACAATGGGCGATGAGATCAGTTCTAGATTTCGTGATGAGATCAATTCCAGGTTTCAAGAAGAACGTGTGATTATAGAAACACTAATGAACTCTAAACTTGCACAATGGAACGTCTTGGTGAAAAAATTGTCCAAGTCATTCAAGAACAATTTTCTAGCTTGGGAATTGTCTCTACAAAACCAGTAGTCCATGGGGCAAATCCAGATATGCCCCGACAACAGGTAGATCAACAAATCCACCTCCTAGAGGCAATACACTGCCTATTCAACCGGCTGAACATAATCATCAAACTAGCGGTAATTTTAATTCGACAATGCCAAGGGTATGCATGGATGTATTTTCCTACTTATGATGGCACCAACGACCCATTAATTTGGGCACATCGTTGTGAGCAATTTTTTGAAAATCAGCATACAGCAGATGCAAAAAAGGTTGGAGTGGTTGGCTTCCACCTGTTGGGAGAAGCACAATTATGGTATTATCAGTTTAAACGAGCTAATGGCCCAATGAGTTGGGAAGACTTACAAAAACGATGTTTCTAGCAATTTGGACCTCCTGAAAGTAGCAATCCAGTGGGTGAATTGGTCACACTTCGACAAACTGGTACGGTTAAACTTTATCAACGTCAGTTTCAAGAAAAGCTTGCTAGGGCTGATGAACTTACCCCAGAGCACTTGCATGTCGCAATATTTATGGCGGGGTTAGATGATTCAATCAAAATGGATGTGCAGTTGCTCAAACCACCTGACTTATCGATAGCAATGAGTGTATCTAGGGCTTTAGAGCAAAAACAACAACTGCAAAAAAGGCAGCGGTCCCAAACAAGTCTGGGCAGCACAACAAACTTGGCAAAATCTGCTACTAGTTTAGTCGATTCATTTACCTTGACTAATACCCAGACCAACAACCAGACCCCTTTGGTCAAGCGATTAACTCGTGCAGAAATGGCAGAGAGAAGAGCTAAGGGATTATGCTATAATTGTGACGAACCATATTCAGCCATTCACCAGTGCAAATGACTTTTCATGCCGGAATCGGATGATTTAGCAGACAATATTCCAGAACTTCTGGATGATTGTCGCGAAATTCGAGCTTGAGGACAAGCTCTCTCAACGTGAAAGGGCGGTAATGTTATGGATGCGTTGGAAGTCATTAAATTAAGTATATAATTATATTTTAGAAGCTTTATTTATTATTCTAGAATGGATTTATGTTTTATAGTTTCATAAGGATTAGGTTAAGCTATAGTTATTAGTTCGGAATAGGATTTAGATCTCTTACTTTCATAAGAATAAGACTTCTTATTGATGTAATATGACTCCTATTTAAAGGGGCTTTTGATGAATAAATCAGTAAGTCATTTTTCAGCAAAAAACAAGAGATTAGAGTTCTCTCTTCCATTGAACTCTAAGGTTTCAGTCTCCTTTTGAAGAGCTGAAGAGATCGGAGTTCTCTCTTTTAATGAACTCTAAGGTTTCATCCCCCCTTCAACGAGCTGATTTATATATCGTCCAGTGAATCGATCCTTCCCTAAGATCCATAACATATGCCCACCACTACCTGGGTCACTTATTGATTCGACCTCACCTATCAAGGTCCCACTATTTCTTGCACAGCAACAGCTCTCCGACAAAGATCCAAGAAGCTTTGACTAATTCTTGAAATCTTGTGGATCAACCTACCATTCAGACCCTCAAGTGATTTGAGAAGTTTATTCAAACAACTTTTCCGATGACTTTTTCGGGCGAGCAAGCTGCTTCAGCATTTCCAGCATCACATCTTCATATTTATCCCTTTCTATAGTATATTTCTCTATTTACTTGACTTTCATTTAAAAAAATTCACTTGGAGTGGATGCTTTTGGCTCAAAAACCATTGATTGCAATTCGGACAAGTGATAACCACAGAACCTTTGGCAGGTAGCGCAAACTACTTTATCTTGGTCTTCTATTTGATATGGTGCAAAGGTAAGTGAGTTTAGGATCTTCTTGGTTAACAAGCTAAGGATATCGATGAGAAAGTTTAGGGAGAATTGAAAAGATCGATGCTCAATTGTGTAGTCTTTTATGAAAGTCTATTAACTCAAGTTATCTCTTTGTTCGACCATTCTAAACTTGTCTTTTCATTTGGGAGAAGGCTAGTGCTTTACACATAAATGACATTTCTTGCTTATATAATGTGATTTTCTGATTGACATACTTAAAAGTAGGATATATATTTGTCTAACTATCTTGGACAGGACCGTCTTGTAGAATAGTATAATGAGTTGATGTCTGCTACTGCAAGTATTAATGAACAATTGGAGCAACGTCCGGAGACTTTTTGGGTTCTTAGCACCTGTTGAGCCTCCATGTGATCTTGACTCAATGCATGACCAAATCTTGATTTGTCCTACTGTTCCTACAGTGGGTGATTTGTTCCCTCAGTTACCAAGGCTTGCCGCACCATTGACTGCACTAGTTGCCATTCCTCCCAGTCACACAATCACAACACACTGATATCAGTAGACTCTTCTGTCCTAGCATCTAAGACAAGAAATAAAAAATAAGAATCGTTTGGAAAAAATAGACGGAAATGTAACTTTTGTCACAAAATTGGTCATATTCGTGAGAAGTACTTCTCTTTACATGATCAACCTCCTAAAACTGCTCATGTTGCTCAGACTGAGTCCACCGGTAACCTAACCAATCCAATGTTCTACTTATATGAGGGGGAGTATAATGACTTGCTTTTGTATCAAGTACTTGCAAGTACCTAGACATCTTCACAAGTAGCTTCAGTTGCTCAAACAGATAATTTTGTTTCTTTCGCACAGTTCACCTTTTACCCTCCTTGACATTGAATAATGTTCTTTGCTTCTTTTTGTCCCTAATTGTCCTTTTAACCTTATATCAGTCAATCCTTTGTCTAGCACCCTAAATTGTTCAATATCATTCTTTATTGACTCTATTATTACACAGGAGCAATAAAAGGATAATTGGTGCAGTGCATTCGCAGTATTGGACTATATTATCTTACACTCCCTGTTTCTTCCGACTCTAGATTTAATTCTTAAATGGTTCAGATATCCTAATTCATCCAAACTACAGAAAATAGTACCCAGTTTATCCAAATTGTCTACATTTAGGGATGGCAAAATAGACCCCAACCCTTGTAGCCCGCCCAAGATTTTAATGGGTTTTGGCAGGAGTGCTTTAGTGATGGGTTGATTTGGGTTATTCCCAAAGTAACCTGTAAAAAAAAGCAATAGCCCGAATTGACCCGTGAATATTACCCAACAGAGACTAGAGTATATGCCCAGATTAACTGGTAGAGGTCACCAGGGGTTCCCAAATGTTAACATAGAAAGTAGTAACTGTTATTGTTGTCTTAAATATTGTTCCAGTGCCAATTGCATGATTGTCATACGATGATCATGAAATTAATGTTTCTTTTTTGAATGAAAGACAACTGCATGTACTCGCCTCACTGATCAGAATTTAATTGTTAACTAATAAATAGGAAGGTGATAAAATAGTTAATGCAATATGATTAAGACTATTTAATCATAAAAGAGTGGATCACCAAATTGAAGCATCACCCTATCCAACACTTTCAAACCAAGGACCTTGGTTGATTAAGGTACTTCCTAGGTTCTGAGGTTACTCAATCTTAATCATATATTACCATCTCACATAGGAAGAATGCTCTTGATATTCTTGAGGGGACAGGAATGATCGACTGCAGGCCTGTTAATACTCCAATAAACCTGAATGTAAGCTTAACCTGGTCAGGTGAGCCTCTTAGTGATCCTAGAAGATATAGGAGGTTTGTGGGCAATTTGAATTATACAATTGTGACTCACCTGATCATTGCAATTTGCTTCTTGGATTCTCCTTGTGATAGTCAAAACGCAGTAATTCATATCCTTCAATATATTTATTTATTTATTTGAAATTATTCATATCCTTCAATATATAAAAAACTGCTCCAGGGAGAAGACTATTACATGAAGATAGAGGGCATGAGCGAATTGCTCGAAATACAGATATTGGACAGGGTCACTCTCCAAAAATGATCTACCCCTAGAATCTGGATACTACGTTCTAGTTGGGGAAAACTAAGAAACAAAATGCTATTGCAAGACCGGGTGCAAAACTGAATATTAAGCTATGGCAGTACCTACATCTGAACTCATATGGGTCAAACAACTGCACAAAGAACCAACATTTGCGAGATCTATTAAGTTGAATTAAAAGTCTTTCATGAGACTTGAGAGGATCAAACACATGAAAATTAATTTATCATTTCGTAGGAGAAAAGATATTATCAGGAGACATTAACTCAAAGTCCATAAGGTCAAATGATCACCTACAAAATATATTCACCGTTGCTAATCATCCCCAAAACGAAATATGTAGCAAGCTTGGTACATACGATTTGTATGCACAGGCTTGAGGGTAAGTGTTGGAATCTTGTAAAGATAGTACATATTTGATAGGATCAATTAGATTGAATCATGCACCACAATTATATAGTTAGTTAGAATGTCTTCCCTTACTTCAAGCAATTTTCCCTCTAATTTCTCCTCTTCACACACTCACAATAGAGAAATATGAATAGTAATTGTTAGAATAGGAATAGGTATATACAATCCTACTTAAAATAGGAATAGGAATAGTAAATAGTATCCTACTTGGAAAAATAATTGTATTGCAGCATCTATAAATAGGTTGTCTGTACCCTTCGGGTGGCCCAGTAGTTTGGGCTTGGGACTTTCATGTTTGAGGTCTCAAGTTCGAAACCCCTTGCCAGCAAAAGCAAGGGGTTTAGCTTCTGGGTCAAGCTCGTCGCATCGGTCTTGCCTAGTGCGGGTTACCTCTCCTATGTGGTTTGCGAGTTATTGCATAAAAGCAGGGGTTTTACCTTATGCACACCCAAAGGGTAGCGACTGCGGGTTTTCCTTGTCATCAAAAATAAATAAAAGAAAATAAGGTCATTGTATAATAATGTAGATACACAATTCAATAATATTTTTTTCCAATATTTCTCACATGGTATCAGAGCCTCTACGATCTTGGTAGAGAATCAAAGAGCTTCCACTGCCGGCGGTGGCTATTACCCATATATGCCGCCCGTCTGGCCAATGATTATGTTAACAAAAGTAGGGCCAATAATATATGCATGCACCCTATATTCAGGGGAAGAAAACTTAGTCAGATAGGTCACCGCGCGTCAATTTCCATTGACTTTCTAGGGCTATTTTGTGTCAACCCCATATCTATCCGATTTATGTAGCACTGTGCCATCTTTCTATGACTACATTCTTATATCTAATTTATGTAGCACCGCCCCATCCTCCCGGTGACTACTTTTTTATATCCAATTTGTGTAGCACCGTGCCATTTTTCGGGTGTATATCTAATTTATGTAGCACCATGCCATCCTTCCGGTGACTACTTTCTTATATTTAGTTTGTGTAGCACCGTGCCATCCTTTCGATGACTATTTTCTGAAATCTGATTTGCGTAGCACCATTCTTTTCGGTGACTAGTAGTGTTTTGGAAGGCGAAAGGCGACAAAAGGCGAAAAGGATCTGCCTCGCCTCTCGGTGAAGCGCTCACCTTTTTGAATTGAGGCACCAATTAATACCAAAAACTTAAAATATTCAACTTCATATATAAATATCCAAAATCTCAATAGCAATAACATATATTAGCAAATATTATATTAATTAATGTAAAACTAAATTTGCAGAAAAAAATATCGAAAGGATTGAATTTTTTATTTTTTAAAAAAATATGTAGGCAGATTGCAGTAATGCAGTCAGTTATCAGTAGCTTCCAAAATAAAAAAAGAGAGTAAAAAACAGAGCCTGCACTTCTTCTGCATATGAAAGAAGAAGAAAAGAAGAAGAATAGAAGAAGTGAAGAAAAATCTAAAACCGTACCTGCTGAGGGCTAAGCAACTGAGGTCTCGTCGTCAGTAGTGACAAGAACTAGAGAAGAGAAGAAGAAGAAAGTCCCAAAGTAGTGAGGGAGGAGAACTGGAGAAGAGAGTCGCGAAGTAGTGAGGGCGGAGAACGGGAGAAGAGAGGGTTGCGAAGGTGCGAGGAGAGTCGCAATGGAGAGAACTCCTAGGTTTACAAAAACACCAAATAAACCCTAATATTGCCTTTTAATTATTCAATAAGATCTTTTAAAAAAAAAAAGTGACGCCTTGTCGCCTCGCCATTCGCATTTTGGTCGCCTTTCTGAACTCGCCACACCTTACCAGTAAAAGGTGACGAGGCGAGCGCCTTTCTGAACATTGGTGACTGCTTTCTTATTTGTGTAGGGTCGTGCCATTATTCCGACCCTACCATATAATTTCTCTTTTTTAGTAAGGTCATGCCGTCAATTCGACCCTACCTATATGAATTCTATTTTCTAATTGGGTCATGCCATCATTCAGATCCTACCCATATAATTTTGTTTCTCCCTAGGGTCGTATCATCATTCCGACCCTACCCATATAATTTTATTTCTCAGGTTTTGACCACTTTCACCCATCAAATCTAGTAATCCGGCGCATGAGCATGTTTCGTCTAGTTTCATGGTGACTTTCTTGTTTAAGATCTACTTATCTCTTGATTTTGAGATGATCCATATATTTTATATCAGATTTCGAGCACTTTCTATTTCAAATTTGCTTTTGCAAGGGAAAAAAAGGTGATCAAGAGGAAGAAGTTTATATGGAGCAACCACCTGGTCTTGTTGTTCAAAGGGAGTCTGGCAGCCTTGTATGTCGATTGAGTAAGTCACTCTATGGTCTGAAACAATCTTCTCAAGCTTGGCTTGAGAAGTTCAACACTATAGTTCAAGAATTTATCACTTTGTGTTCTATCGACATTATGCATCAAATCTAGTGTTTCACGAGAAGACCAAGAAATTGAGATTGACTGACATTATGCATCAAATCCAGTATTTCATGAGAAGACTAAGCACATTGAAATTGACTTTCAATTTTGTGAAGTTGAATGTTCAACTTGCAGATATCTCACCAAGTTCCTCATATTAGTTACATTTGTAACAAGCTAGGTACATATGACTTGTATGCACCAGCAGTGTTAGCATAGGAATATGTATATACAATCCTACTTAGAATAGGAATAAAATAGTAAATAGTATCCTACTTGGAAAATAAGTATTGCAGTGTCTATAAATAGGGTCTCTATGAAATAATGTAGATACACAATCCAATAATATTCTTTTCCAATATTTCTCCCAGTAATATTGGTGAGTTTGTTGAGCATATTCAGGGAATTAAAGCATGGACAATAGGACAAGTGAAAAAAATGGAAGGTGGAAATTGGAATTGTACCTAGACCCGAGAGAAAGAGAGAGAATAACCTCATTGATTTAGAAATGATAATAATTTGGTGTAGATGGAAGGTAAAATGTTCTGGATCACAACTGTATCCAGAAATATAACTAGTACATGCCTGAGGTGAACTGTAAAAATTATTAAGTGTAAGTTGGGGCACAATTTGAGGCCTAAATGACAGAAAATGTCCTACCCTCCTACTTTGGTAGTGAGGCACTACTTTTGAAATTCGCACATTGATGCTACTTAAAATCTAACAGAAGAGCATGGATTCCTTCTTTGAGATGGTATTCTCCAGAAATTTCCCAAGACTTCTTGATTACCATGTTATATTAAACAGAAGCAGCATCAAACTACTACATACTTTTAAAAGGGACCAACTGATATACTGACAGAAAAACAATGAGAAATAAGCACACTTTCTGAAAGACTTGGTCTTGATGAGGATTAGGGCGAGTAGTCTCTCATACCATTTAAAGTTTTCTGCTGGAGAACAGCATCTAGACCAGTTTCTAGGTCAATGGACAGGATCTTTTCCATGCATGGCTCAATAACTGAAGCGAACTCAAGGATAGAAGCAGCTTTCCTCTGCAAATCCGGAGACGATGTCCTCATGATATCAACTAGGCGAGATAAAACAGTTGAATCTAAGAGATCCACCACATTGACAGTTTCCAAACTGCAAAAACGAAACGTGAGTTTGTTGCAACAATGAAATAGTTAATAGATTTGTATTATATCTGCTGTAACACCAACTAGTGAAGCACTGAATACAGTCCTGCTTTTCAAATATTTCAAAACTGCTGCAGATTGACCAAACTGCTCATTTGCAAAAAGTAAAGAAAAATGTCTTTTTTATGAAATAAGGATAATCGGAAATGAACAAATGTTGTTACTGCGTGTTAGAACATGAATAGGTTTATACAATCCTATTAGAATAGGAATAAGTTTATACAATCCTATTAGAATAAGAATAGGTTTATAAAATCCTATTTAGAATAGGAATAGGAATAGTAAATTGTATCCTACATGGTAAAGGAATGGTAAAGGATTGTATTGTAGTGTCTATAAATAGGGTCTCAATGTAATTATGTAGACACGACAACAATTCAATAATATTCTTTTTCAATATTTCTCACATGGTATCAGAGCCTCTACGATCTTGGTAGAAAATCAAAGAGTTTCCGCAGCCGCCGGGTGACTATTACCCATATATGCCGCCCATCTGACCAATAATTATGTTAACAAAAGTGATATCAATGATATATGCATGAACCTCATCTTCAGGGGAAGAAAAATTAGTTAGATAGGTCATCGTGCGTCCATTTCCGATGACTTCCTAGGACTGTTTTGTGTTGACCCCATATATGTCGGTATTTGTCTAGCATTGTGCTATCTTTCTGGTGACTACTTTTTCATATCTGATTTGTGTAGCACTGTGTCATCTTTCCGGTGATTCCTTTTTCATATTTAATTTGTGTAACACAGTGTCATCCTTCCGGTGAGTACCTTTTTTTGCATATCTGATTTGCGTAACACCGTGCATCTCTGCGGACTACTTTTCATATTTAATTTGCATAGTACCGTGGATTTTTCCGAACTACTTTCGCATATCTGAGTTGTGCATAGCACCAAGTCTTTTTGGTGACTCCTCATATTTGATCCGTGTAGTTCCATTCGTCTTTTCGGTGATTTGTGTAGGGTTATGCCATCATTCTGACCTACCCATATAATTTCTCATTTTCAGTAGGGTCGTGCCATCATTCCCACCTCTACTCATATTATTTCTCATTTTCAAGTTGGGTCGTGTCATCATTCCGACCCTACCCATATAATTTTATTTCTTAGATTATGACCATTTTTAGCCATTAAATCTAATACTCCAGCATATGAGCATGTTCCAGCCAATTTTTTGATGACTTTCTTTGTTTAATATCGACTCATCTATTCATTCCAACATGATCCATATACTTTATACTAGATTTTGAGCACTTTGTTACTCAGGGGGAGTTTAGTAGCCTTGTATGTCGATTATGTAAGTCACTCTATGGTCTAAACAGTCTTTGCAAGTTTGGTTTGGGAAGTTCAACACTGTAATTTTATCACTCTATGTTTTATCGGCATTATGCATCAAATTCAGTATTTCATAAGAAGATTAAGCACATTGAGATTGACTGACATGCATCAAATCCAATATTTAATGAGAAGACGAGCACATTGAGATTGACTGTCGATTTTGTGAAGTCGATTGATCAACTTGCAGATATCTCACCAAACCCCTCATCGGTTCTCGTATTAATGATATTTGTAACAAGCTAGGTACATGAATTGTATGCACTAGCTTGAGGGGGAATGTTAGAACATGAATAGGTTTATACAATCCTATTAGAATAGGAATAAGTTTATACAATCCTATTTAGAATAGGAATAGGAATATAAATAGAAATAGGAATAGAAAATAGTATCCTAAAGGTTGTATTCTAGCGTCTATAAATTGGGTCTCAATGTAATAATGTAGACACGACAACAATTCAATAATATTCTTTTTCAATATTTCTCACACTATAAAACTTAAAATACATATATTATATGCATTTACCATGTCAACAAGATCATTGGAAGAATAGTTTCAGCATAAATTGAGCAGGAACCAAAACTTCCCTAGATATGCCCTTAACCGTATATCTTGTAAAAATATAGAAGGATGATGAAGGAATGAGTCTTTGGACCAAAGAGCATAAATTTAACACATCATTCTAATCATAAACCCTGAAATCTTAATAATGCACATAGAAAAATGTAGCAAGTGATTGCTCTTATCATTAAGAACTAAAATCTTCCAAATAAATATTGTAGGCTCATCAAAAGGCATTGAAGAATTGATATCATTGAAACATGTATTCATGAACTAAGCAATTCAAGGTCGTGGTGGAACGCATAGATACAAAGGGAAGGAGGTAAAATATGCAAAAAAAAAAAAACATGAAACCTGGTAGTTGATGCAACTTTCACATTTTCATTTCCAGTCAACCCAGCATTTCTTGCTGCACTCCTTGCCTTTATTGACCCATTAACTGGTCCATTATAAAACTGAATAACCCAGAAAGAAAAGAGTCACTCAGAGAGGTTGTGGAAAGAGTTTGAGCTCCCCTAAGAACTAATGAGCGATAGATACAGACCTTTGATTTCATTTCTTTGCTAGGATCTAGGATCCGAGTAAGAATGTCCAATATCTGCATAGGAAATAATTTCATTTTACCTCTGTGGTACAAGAATCTGACTGATCAACATTTTAGTGGGAAAAAAAATTTGCAGTACCATTCTTGTCAAGCTCTTGGAGATCTCTGAGTTACTGAGCAAGTCAACCAAAGAATACAAAGCATTTTGTTCTTCCAACCTTTGGCATACGTCATCACTTCATCCACAAAGATATGAAACAATATAAATTAGCCAGAGGTGTTCAGTGCATGCTGAACAGAACAGATCAACTTAATTTTAAACAAAGGAGAGTACAAAACAGGAACCGAAGTGCATAAAGAATTCTGTTCCAAACTCTTTGAAGTTATAGTGTGAGAGATTACATACAACATGGAAAAATTGTATTTAACTACAAGAATGAGAGTGAAAGTTGTGACAAGCTGAAAATGTACTCTAACTGATGGAGTTAGTAGAAGTCTGGGTGTGACAGCAGCATCATAATTTTATTTAATCCTTCTAACTTTAAATTTAACAATTACATTTTTTAAGAGTTTGGCTGAATATCAAAGCGGCAAGAGTCATATTCACTTAAAAAGTTGCACATAATGGCAGAAGAATTTCGCCCTCTCCAAAATGCATAGACCGGATCACGGTGCTCTTAAAAGTAAAGTCCAAAGAAGGAAAAGAGCATTCTGCTAAGTATTAAGCAGAAGGTATTGAACACTTCGCTGCAACATGTCACCAATTCCTCATAACTATATGGAAATTGGAATACAAGAATTACATGTCAAGTTTTGTCAAATAACAGCAAACCTAACAGAATCACAAGGATTGAACAAGTTGGTTTACAGTAAGATTCTTTTAAGAACTCAGCCCAACCCCAGAGCCATGAATTGTATTTTTTTCAAGGTGCTGCATAATGGAGGAAGAATTCACCCTTTCTAGAGTGAATTATCAGATGATAATGCCTTAACATCAATATTACAAAACGGAGAGAACATTCACAGTTCACTGCATAAAGTAAAGTGATGAACTTTGCCGCAGAGCCATAATCACATAAAGACTTGACCAAAGAAGTCATGTGTCACAATTACTACATGGGAGAGGAGAACATGTTAGGAGTTGATTTGATACCTGATAGACAGCCTCTGTATAGCCCGAAGAACAGCTAATTTAACAGTGTCACTAGGATGGTTAATTAGCTGTACAAGAGGGTTTATAGCACCTGCTTCTTTAAATGAAACTCGCATATGTTCATTAATAGACGCATCTGCAATGGCATCTGCAGCTCTAGCAATAGCTGACTCATCTTCAAGTCCAAGAATTAATACCAACCGAGCCACACCATCAATCCACGGCAAAAGAGTAAACCTTGGATTGGAAGGAAGTCCACCCCTGGATTTGTTCTCTTCTTCAGTTTCAATTGCCCCAATACGTGCAAGAAATTGTTGTCGAGTGCGTCCTACCATTGCATTCATCTTTCCTTCCTCAATGTTTACATTATTATCCTCGATATTTAATCCAAGAAGTAATTCAGAGGCACCAAATCTTGAAGGTTTTGGGGTTTTTTCAATTTTGGTGCCATCAGGCAAAGAAGGCCATGAATACAGAGGTGGTCTGAAGGACTTGTAGGAAGCTGCACCAACTAAAGGGACCAGAAGAAGACCTTCCTCCATGATAAGAATCTTGCTGTACTCATCTTTCGCAAGTTCCAGCAACGCGTTTGTCGCTTCATTTTTAATGACCTTAGATCCCTCCGCCTCATTTTTCAAGAGCATTGCCTGCATAGTCCAAGGCAATGAAATTCAGTAAGCTTCAGACTTGCAGTATCAAAGACATTAAGCACCAAAAACTGGATTAAAAATTCCATCCCAAAATGTGACACAGACTATAATTAGAAAAAAGAAGTAAACTTTCTTTCTGGACGTTGCAGTTTTTACAAGAGATCCAACAAATTAGCAATGTTTTGACAGATCAAATCACCTATAAGTAATAAGCAGAAGATGAGACTGGTGAAGCTTTAGACATTCTTGCTTAAACCAACTGTTATAACAATTTCTTCATGAATGTCTTATTAGTTAACTAGTGAACTTATCCGCGCTTCGCACGGATTAATAAGATTTTTAATTGTTTTAATTTTCAAATTTCAATCAATGATAATATTCACACTTACTTTATTTTCATCATTTAAGTATTTTCAATCTTCTTAAATATTTGATTTTTATATAATATACCGTAAGTGAAACAATAATTTTATTTTTCTTAAAAGAAAGTAGAAAAAGAAAAAATTCAATAAACTTGATTTCTTCTGTTCATTTTAATAAAATTTAAACTAAATTATTTATTTATATATTTAATATAAATCTAATATATGAATCTTGTATCCACTTTTTATCGTTTTATTTTCTCTTTAAATTCTTTTGTTTTTAATATTTTCCTTTTTTCTATGTTTCCCTTTCTTATTTTCCTACCTGTTTATTTTCGTTTTAAAACAAAATATCAAATCACATTCTCTTCTTTTTCTAATTCCTAATATATAATAAAGATAAGTAAAAAAAATAGTTCAAGTGTAATAAAATACTAAATATTGCGCACAGACATGTTATACATATATATATATATATATATATATATATGAAAAGAAATATAGAGAGTATAAAATGAATCCCCAATTGAAATAAGAAAAGAATCATACAATTTAATTAAAAAAACAATTAATTAATAATATGAGTCAGTAAGAACCAACACAATATTATATATTAATTTTTGAAAAAATATCATCAAACTAAATATTTTTCTTATATAGCTAAGAATCATATGAATTCATTCCTCTTACAATTTCATAAACAACAAAGTCTAAAATATGTACTCAAAAACAACAATTATTATTATAAGTATAAATTAATGACTGTAAAAAAAAACATACCAGGATCTGTAACAATAGAATGAAACAGAAAGGAAAAAATCGAGCCTACTGAATGCACAGTGTCCCTTTAAGGAAATTTTCCTCCTTTAGTACTCGAAGTTTAAAGGAATAGATCCTCTCAGGATGGAACGGTTCTCTTTACTAGTTGGTTGATACAAAAACAATGGTGTCACTGAGCCACTCAACATGAGTAAAGTATACAAATATTTAATTGTGTAGAAGAAGAAATTCAGAATTTTTGTTGTTTTAAAATGAGAGGAAATCCCTCTATTTATCGACAACAAAGGGTAGTGTGAACAAATGATATTGTGCCTTATCGGAAAGGTCACAACTCTTTGGAAAAATTACAACCCTTCGGAAAGGTCACAACCTTTCATAAAAGTCGTAACTTTTCATACAAATCGCAATTCTTCATAAAAGTCACGATTTTTCATAAAAGTCACAACTTTTCATAAAAGTCGCAACTTTTTATGAAAGGGGAAGGCAATTTTTGGGAATAAATAAATTTAAAGGGAATCCTGGTTTGTGGTGGCGTCACGTAGGCGGGCCTAGGGTTCTCATTTATATATATGATATATATGATTACATTGTCTACTCGTGTGATCATTGACATGATCTGCAGCATTAATATATAAATCATGCAGCATGATCGCCATTTCTTTTCCAATCCTACTCTGAATCTATTTGGTTCTATTAGGTTCTTTCCCTACCTATCATTGTTCAAGAACCAACAAATTATATTTTAGTCCATTTCTGTATCTATTTTAATAGGTTCTTTCTCTCCATATACTTGTTCAAGAACCAACTAATTATATTCTAGATCTCTTTTTCTTAATGTTACATGGAAAATTCGGGTGTTCCTATCAGAATAGGGGTAACAAGCAACACTGACACATCCAAGCCGAATGCAGAAGGGAAATCACCAGATAGGTTCTCTTTTTTTAGGAGGGTTAGTTTGGGAGGAACAGGTGGTGCAAGGACAACATTTTGAGCATTAGTTTTCCAGTCATCTACATAATTTCATGTCAGAATGAGATGAAAGTCCAACGAGTCCGAAGATTACATAATGGATAAGTGTTTTTCGAATTTGGGATTCAATTCAGGAGGAATTTTCAAGATTGCAAGGTGGTAAAATCCCAGAGTTTTATTGATTTACCCACAAGATAGACATTATGTATTTAGGGAGGGGGAGAAGGATAATGGAGCTTTCTCTGTTAAATCCTATTATGGAAAACTTTTGTATAGGGAGGAGTTGAACTTTTTCGTATAGGTCAATTTGGATTCTGTGGAAGAGGAAGCTAACAAGTTACTTATGTTAGCTGGTGTTATATGGGCAAGGGTTTGGGTGAAGATGTCAACCATCTCATCATTTATTGTACGGTAGCATCAAGACTATGGTGGGAAATTCTCAATATGGTTTGGTATATTTGGGTGATGCTAGGTGAAAGAGGTAATGGCCCATTCGAGCTATGGTAGTAGGAGAAGAAGTAGGGTGTGGAAGCTTGCGCCACCACTATCTCTTATGTGGGTAGTATGGAGAGAACAAAATAAAGGGGCTTTGGAAGGTGTAGAAGTCAACTTTGTCTAGTTAAGAAGTAGTATCTTGTCACTAGGGGTCGTTTGGTAGAGTGTATAAGAATAATGCAGAACATAGTGCATTAGTTATGCTAAGATTTTTCTTATGTAGTGCTTGGTGGTGTATTAAAAATAACATACATTGCATAAGTTATTTTAAAAAAATATTTGTTTACAAAAATACCCTCCACAAATATGGTGGAAAGAGTTTGGTGGGACAATTGTGTGTTTAACTATGCTAATGCACGCATTAGAACTCATTGCATTAATAATGCATAGAAATCCATGATATTAGTAATACATATGTCACTACACAATAGAGTGTATTAGTAATGCAAGCATTAGTTATACATAGGCTAAAAAGTGTACCCAGTGAAATCGCATAAGTGGAGTCCGGGGATGGTAGAATGAATACAGACCTTACGACTATCTTGTGGAAATAGAGAGGTTATTTTCGAAAGACCCTCAGCTCAAGTGAAGAAGGAGACGGTGAAAAAAACAAGATAGTAAGTAACAAAGAAATGGTGCAAAGTCTACCAGAAGGGAGCAAAGAAAACAACAGATTAGTGCGATAACCAATAAACAAATTGATTAAAATTAAATGAGACACTGCAGATGAAAAGAGCCCAAATAAAAGGAAGTGAAACAAACCACAAGCTAGATTAAAACCAATAAGGGGAAAAGGTGTAAACAAACTACGCATGCCAAGTTAAAATTAAATACAACTTCGCAATGATCTGGAAGTCTGCTCTACCTAAAAGAGGACTGTGAAATGAAAAAATGATAAATTCGGAAAGATGAAGTCAAAAAGTGCAACCAGGATTCATGAAATCTGTGAATAACATTTTACAATGTATGGAAACTCCATACAATCTAAAGCATGAATGGTTTTCTCAATGTGCTTTTGCTTCCAGGACTGGAATTATCATAGGCATTAATCTCTCGGTAATGGATTTTAGCAAAGACCAGTTATTCCATTGTATAGGTGCTTTTTCTTTTTCTTTTTTTTGATAACCGAGAAATCCGTCTGTGACCCACCCTTTGGACTAATCACAACCTTCTAAACTCGGTGGATAATGGGCCCGCCCCTCTATAGGTGCTTTTTCTTTTATCAGTCCATTGTACAAAAGCTTACAACTTATCACTGACATCTTCCAGCAAGTTCATCAATTTCTTGGCTAATTGCTGCCTCCGATATTCAGGAGCCACAGTTAATGCAGTGATGCCAAAATTCACATGTGGAAAAGCATAACAGTGTCTAGTGTATCGACCCCGAGAGACATCAATTATTCTGAGAGGAAAATGAACTTGACTGTATTCACTTCCTTTTCTATTGACCTTTTTTCATTAATTTTGTGTCATTTTTTTTTATTATTATTAATTGTATTCCAGTTTTGCCTCGTAGTCATAGAAAATTCAAAAAGAGATTGGTTTCATTATTTTGCAAGAAAATAAAGACATTAGGGTTGAGAATCATTAAAAAAAAAAAGGACAGGATGCAAATCACAAAAGAGGACATATGTTAGTGGTGCAAAACGCAATGGACTCAAGATTGAGTGTAGTTCGTAGAAGGCCATTTCGTTTTGTAGGTTTAGTAGTTTTTGGTATACTAGCATGTTTTGCTCAACACTGATAAAATTGAGTACTTCATCAAAAAAAAGTTTTTTTTGAGAACTTGAATTGATGTAAGCAGAAAATTTCTTCCTAACCGCCCAACTCCAGTAAGTCTATCATTCTAGCTATGTGCGTAATGTCTTATACATCCTGAGACAGTGATAGGTGGCCATTTTTTGGGGGCATGGTTTCCTAGAAATCAAGGGGAAACAAAACTATATCAACTATCACTTTAGTAGGACAACATTTCTAACTGTCCCAAGACTGCCACTCCATGAGACAATCTTAAGGTAGGCAGTTTTTACAGGGCGGCATAAAAAGGGATATAAGGCATACAATGGTTTTCCTCATGTAGGATGGATTGGCACACACGTGACGAGGAAAAAAAGCTTACTAGCTTGACCACATTGTTTGAGCAAGCACTGAATCAGCCTTTACAATGTCTTAAGAAGGACACTATTTAGCGTCAATATATTGCTCTTCCATTAGAGCTCACAGTCACTTGAAGGTATAATTGATGAAACCCACAGACGTAGAATATTACTTTATCATCATCCACCAACATTTTCTAAATCAAGTTCTAAAATAGTTTGCACAAAAAGGTTCCCACATGAACCTGCAAGAATTGGGCAAGGAAACCCAATTAATTGGTTCTTAAAGAACCCCATATTCGCAATGCATCTGACCAGTACGTTCCAAGGTAGCAATTTAAGACTTCCAGTAGACTGAGTCCTCATTTGCCTTATAGAACTCTCATCTGCGTTATTTTAGACAGAAATTACTGAAATGGCTGTCAACTTCTTCTGAAATAATAAGTCACTATGACGTCTGAAGGTGACAGAAGGAGACAAGGTAACTTGAAGGTGGTATAATGAGATGAGGTAAGCCTAAAAATACATTTAGGGAAGTTGTCTCTGAAGACTTAAAATCTCTTCAAGAAATGTAGACTTAGTTAAGAGCACAACAGAACAGAAGACGCAAATGTCCATAATATATAGAGATAAATATGAGACATAGAGATATAGAGATCCGCTAACTTGCATTAAAAAAACAAATTGTTTATCTCTGTTTTTGTACTGGAACACATGAACAGGGCAGCATGGATTCAAGGAATTTTGTATTAGCTGATCCCAGCTAGTGTAGGATTGAGGGATAGTTTATTGATTTCATATAAAACTTTTGCAATTCTGGAACACTCATAAATATATTCACATATATATTCGCAAAAACAAAAGTGCAAGAATCAACTGGCCTCACCAGTTTTGGAATGGCACCTGCTTCAATCATATTATTGTGATTAGAAGCAGTCAACGCCAAATTTGCCAGAATCCCTCCAGCTGCCTCCTTCACTTGCACTTCTTCGTACTCGAGGAACTTTATTAGTAAAGGCAGGAAATCAGAATTAGCAATTTTGTTTCTGAGTTTCTCATCCACAGATAAATTCCACAATGTACATAACCCTTGCTCCATCACCTGCAGACAAAAATTAAAGCTTTAGGCTCAATCCTTGTGTCAAAAGGACATTAGGAGAGTAAAAAAAATGTAGTAATTTCGCACATCTGAGGAGAGGGAAGAACGTCTGAGAACGGCAAATATCTCTTCTATAGCACCACTATCTGCCACAAGATCTCTATACATATCCACTGAGGATATCATCCTTAATAAACCAGCCGCTGCTTCACAAGCAGCATTAGACTCAGACCTTAAAAGGTTCACAGTGAGATTAACAGAACCTCGAAACTGCAGTATCATATCAACACACTGCTTTCCACCAAGTGAATATTTCCAAAGAGCAATTACTGCTTGTTCTCTATCTAGAGGGTCATGGTCCAAGCCAAGCATCCGAACAAACAATGCGACATTAGATGAGGCATCATTTATCATATCAAAATCCTGGACACGAAGAATGAAGATTCACATATTGTCAATCTATGCTTTAATACCAACAAACTTGGTTTATCTAAAACAACAAACTCGGTTTACAGACTCACCTGGTGAGGGTTAACATAAACTTCACCCATTCCATCACTGGAACATAACCTGGGGTTGACATGATTATGGAAAAACGTAGAGTTTGAAAAGAAAGAGGGATTATAAGATTTTCTTCTTCTAACTGTCACACTAATTCCTACAGGAGTTCGTAACACTCCTTTGAACAAATAATTCGGTGGCTTCAGCAACAACTCTCTCCCAACTGATGTTGTCATCTTCAACCGCAACTGATAATGGAATGTACACCAAATTTGGGGAACTCTTTTAAAGGGCTAAACCTAAATAGCCAAAAAAAAAAGTTAAGAGGTCACAAAAACTTAAACCACTTTCAAAATTAAGAAAAACTGATTTAATTATGAGAATATTTCAGAAATATCAAATATAATAGACATAATAAGGCTTTTGTAGTTATAATTTGGCATAATGCATAAACATGACTTTTAACTTGAAGTCAGTTGGCAACTATGACCTTTAACTTTGAGTGTGCACAAGTAGGCACTTAAACTTGTATAAAATTGAGCAAATTGACACATTCATCCTACATGGCAATTTTGTGTCCTACATGGCGTCCTACGTGTATTGTGCCATGTAGGACACTTGTGTCTACTTGTTCAATTTTATACAAGTTTAAGTGTCTACTTGTGCACATTCAAAGTTGGAGGGCATAGTTATTCGCTGAAACCAAGTTAAGGGTCATGTTTATGTATTATGCCTTATAGTTTCGATAATTGTGCCCCATAACTATAGTTTTGTTTGCTATGGAGGCTGTGATTTATATATTTCTTCTCGTTTGTATATTTCTCTTGTGAATATACAAATTATATATTTATATATTTGAGAATTTTTTAAAACTCTATTGGTATGTTTCGCTTGTCAATATACAAATAGGATAATTTATTATGAATTTTTCATAAATCGTATACAAATATTTATGGTAAGCATATAAAAAATTCTTGATTTATACAATCAGAAACAGAATTATACAAATTCTAGATTTATACAAATCAAGTGAATTATACAAATCAGGCGAATAGCAAGAATTGGGAAAACTGTAATCGCGAATTACAATCTTCTTAAATTATAGCTATAGTACCTAATATAAACTAAATGTTTGCTATTCTACATAATTTTCCCTTTAATTATTGAATATAGGTAGTGATATACCATGAGTTTACGGTATTTTTGATGCATTTCACTTAGAGTTTGTGTGTCTTGGGCTATTTTGTTATTAGATATAATGTTTTTATGTAATATTTTGCAGGAAATTGGTTCGGTAGCGGTTAACAGAAAATGGATTGAAAAGAGCAGCAGCAACTGACGAGGCCAACGACGGCCCGTAGGTGGTGCAGCGTAGGTAAAGTTCAAGGAAGTCTGACCAACTGTGGAACCACGAAAGCCACTGACGGACCGTAGGTCGAGTGACGGATCGTCCTGCACATCCGTTGATGTGATTAGAGAGTTTGAGTTCTAGTACATGAACCACGGAGGTGACCCACGGTCCGTAGGTCAGGTCGTCAGTCAAAATTGCATCGGACCCAATTTTCTTTTATTTTCGTTTCTTAGTTGATTTAAGATTTGAACACTATAAATACTAGTTGTTATTTCCGTTTTTGGGTTGTTAGACAATATTGGAGACTTTTTTCTTAGTCTTTTGGAATTATTTTGCAAACTCTTAGCAATTTAATTTCCGGAAGTTGGTTTTATGCAATTTCACTTTGAATTTCAATTCAAGATTTTGGTTTTCATCTATTATAATTGTAAGTTCATGATTTCTTTTAACCTAATTATGAATTGTGAGCTCTCAAGCATGAGTTGCTAAATCCACAACTAGGGTTGTGGGAACCATGAACAATTAACAACGTATGAATAATAACTAAGTAATTCTTGAATAGTGTTTATGCATGTATTGTTAATCTTTTCGTTTAGAAGTCTTTCTAGCGATGCGCAATGTTAGAACTCGCCTTGTTCCTACTTGTCTTACCAAGGGGGTAATGAATGAGAAAAAGATTAAACAACAGAGATTTAGTTAAGGATTTGACGCTATCTAATAGTCTGACTTTAATCAGTTGACGTGAGGGTGAATATCCAACACAATTTACACGATGACTAATCTGGGGTAAAGGTAAGGGTTAATAAAACACACACCCGTGGACTTACCAAGTTGCGAGTGAAAGTTCCTACTTGGATTACCAATCACTTAGGGATACATAACCTATCAATCTTGCATGTTAACCACTAGGATATGATTACTATTATTAGGATTATTGCGTTAAGAGCTTGTGGGGAACACATATACCCTAGTTTCCATCTTATATTGATATCTCAAATTGTGAATCTTGTTTATTTGTTACTTAATCATTCAAAACAAATATCTGTTATTTTATTTACAAAACCCCCCTGTTTACTTTTCTCAGAAATAGTTTGACTAAAAAGAGATAATTGTGAGTTAAGTTTAAGTCTGAACCATATTCCTCATGGGATATACCCCAACAAATTGGTTTCTTTATTTGGCAACGACTTATTTTGGGAAGTGTAATTTGGGCGTATCAAATTTTGGCGTCGTTGCCGGGGAATACGACTTTTAGATTAAACTAACTACATTGTTGACCTTTAGTTAAGTATTTCCTGATTTTACGTTTTTGTTTTAGTTTTGTTTTCTACAGGTTTCAACTCTAGTGTATGCCAAGTACACAGAGTCGAGGCGACCCCTTGACCCACTATGATCCTGAATTGAGGAGAATGGCTAATCTTGGGGTTCACAATAATACAATTGGAGAGGGTCAAGGAGATGGATCTGAGTTTCAACCTCCTGTAGTTGTTAATGTGCCCGTGCAGGTTCAAGGTGGTCATCTAATCGGAAATGCAGAAAGGGTGCAGAATCCGCCAGTACCAAGGGCTCATGATAACTACATGGTTGACTACGATGCGGTTGGATAAGATGGGCCTATTGTTCTCCCTCATGTACCTCCAGGACATACATTTGTGGTGACCAACTGTATTATGTAAATGCTTACAGCAAGAGGTCTATTTGCTGGGTTAGCTTCGAAAGATCTATATGCTCACATGGCTAAATTGACTAGTGTCAGTAAGAGTTGTGTGGGACGACCAAAATTGGATATGAATGTCATAGGTTTGAGAGTATTCCCACTGTCGTTGACTGGTGATGCTGTTGTGTGGTTTTCTGAGCTGCCATACAATTCGATCTATACATGGGAACAATTGCATAAGGTGTTCATGGTAAGGTATTTTACGGTGTCCAAAAAGTTGAATTAAAAGGATAAACTGAATAATTTCACGGCACTACCTGGGGAGTCAGTAAGCAATTCATGGGATAGGTTCACTGGATTCATGAGGAGTGTTCTGAATCACCGCATAGATGATGAGTCACTAAAGAAGTACTTCTACAGAGGATAGGATGACAATGGAAAGGTTGTGTTAGATACTATTGATGGAGGATCATATGGTGAGTGCACTTTTGAGGAGATTGCTGAAAAACTTGAGGGGATTTCCCAAAATAACAAGGCATGGAGCACTAGAAAGGCAAATACTGATAGGAGCACGCTTGATGTCCAAATTGCACCAAGTCAATCAAATGATGACATTCGTGAAGAGATGGCCCAAATGAGGGCAGAAATTGGTTTGGTATTAAAGCATATGAGTGGAAGTGTAGAAATGGTGAATGCGGTAAATTATTTAACTAGACCGCCACCACCGCTAGTTGAGAAGTATTATTATGATGAGGATGCGAATTTGGTTAATAATCAGACGGGGGGTATTCCAACCAACGCCCAAGGTTCCAACTTGGATAATTAGCGCCAAGGTCAAGGAAACCAATGTCGAAACTATGGCAACTACAATAGTGAGAGAAACTATGTCCGGGATGGAAATTACAATTGTGATAACAATTACAACCGGAATAATTATGGTAACATGAATGTAAGGTTGGGCACTACGTTCCCCCTGGTAATAGAGAGGCCGGTACAAGTATGACTTGCATTGAGGATATGATGTTGAAAATGATGAAGAGGTTTGATGCGATTGATGAGAATGTGAAAGAGATGCGTAATGATTTATCTGGGATTGGTCTGAAGTTGATGCCTATGCAGTGTCAATAAAGCAACTCGAGCAGCAGTTTAGTTAGTTGTTTGCTATTGTGAACCCATGCCAGCCTGGCACACTTCCTAGCAACACCATCTAGAATCCAAAAAATGATGGGCATTGTATGAGAGTCACTACTCGTGGAGGTAAACAGACTCATGCCATCTAAAGTTAATAGAGTGATAGAAAAGGATGAGGATGAGACTGAGGTTACTGAAAATCCAAAAGATGACACTGAAAAAGGAAGCTGAGGTGACCCGAAAAGTTGTTCCCATGCCTATGCCTCCACCTCCATTCCCATAAAGACAAAAACTGGTGAAAGAGACTGAGGAGGGAAAATATTGCATGTTCATTGCTATGTTGAAGCAACTTTCCATAAATGTCCCGTTGGTAGAAGCTTTGGAACAGATGCCTAGGTATGTGAAATTCATGAAAGATCACTTGGTGACCAAAAAGAGGGTTGTTAGTTTTGAGAATGATGAGAAGCTGCAACATTGTAGTGTTATTGCCACTAGGTCACTTGTGCAGAAGAAAGAGGATCCTAGAGCTTTCACTATTCCTTGTAGCATTGGGATTTTACACTTTGCGAAAGCTTTGTGTGATTTGGGTGCTAACATTAATTTGATGTCGCTTTCCATTTATAAGAAGTTGGGCTTAGGAGCTCCAAAACCGACTGCGATGCGTTTACTTATGGCTGATAGAACTGTGAAGAGGCCCATCGGAGTGCTCCAAGATGTCCTTGTTAAAGTAGAGTCATTCATCTTTCCAGCGGACTTTGTGATACTAGATTGTGAAGTTGATTTTGAGGCTCCCATTATCTTAGAGAGACCATTTCTTGCTACTGGGCGTGCCTTGGTCGATATGAAGAGAGGGCAGATGAAGTTTCGATTAAATAATGAGGAGGTAATTTTTAACATCTGTAGGTCTATAAAGCATGAAAGTGATCTTAATTCGGTATCGGTGGTAAATAATATTGTGGAGCAAAAATCTGAAGTGTCTATTGAAGAGAGGTTAGGTGTTGATGCACTAGCAACGGTAATGATGAATTTTGACAGTGATGGTATTGATGACTATGATAGCTAGTTGATGCACTTGATAGGTTCGAGTTCCGTTTCAAACCAAAAAGATTGGAATTAGACATGAAGAATCGAGACACTCCACCTACAAAATTGTTTGTAAAAGAGGCTCCAAAACTGGAACTTAAGGTTCTCCCATCCCATTTGCGATACGTATTCTTGAGGAAAAATAGCACTTTATCGGTATTCATTGTTGCTGATTTGAGTGAAGGGCAAATAGAGGTCGTGGTGTCGGTACTGAAGCGGTTTAAGAGGGCTATATGATGGACTATTACGGATATTATTGGGATTCCACTGGGCATTTGTTCAAAATCCAACTCATGCTGGACAGTAAGCCAAGTATTGAGCATCAAATGAGACTGAATCCCACTATGCAAGAGGTTGTGAAAAAGGAAGTCATTAAGTGGTTAGATGTTGGAGTTATATCTCCTATTGCTGATAGTAGTTGGGTTTGCCCAGTTTAGTGTGTACCAAAGAAAGGAGGAATCACTGTGGTTCCCAATGCTAAAAATGAGCTTTGTTCCAATGAGGCCGGTGACTGGTTGGAGAGTGTGTATGGACTACCGCAAGTTAAATGCATGGACTGAGAAAGACCACTTCCCAATGTTGTCCATGGATCAGATGCTAGATCGTCTCGTTGGTAAGGGTTGGTATTATTTTCTAGATGGGTATTCGGGGTACAATCAAATCTCCATAGCTCTGAAAGACCAAGAGAAAACCACATTCACTTGTCCTTATGAGACTTTCGCCTTCAAAAGGATGCCATTTGGGTTATGTAATGCTTCAGCGACCTTCCAGCGTTGTATGATGTCGATATTTTCATAAATGGTGGAGGACACGTGTAACACCCCGTATCCTAGATAGACCAAAAAATGCAGATTTTGAGAAGTTGCAGGTGCAACTTACGGTCACCATCCACGGACCGTAGATCAGACCACGGTCCGTGCTGGTGGTCCATGGTTTACCACTGCAGCCCCTCCCCAGAACTCAGTCAGAAAATCGGCTAAGTCCCGACTCACGGACAGACCTACGGTCCGTAGATCAGAC
>JAJOOO010030273.1:0-29404 GCA_029582685.1 Solanum piurae
GATTTAGCTTCCGCATCAGTTTATTATCTTTAGTATGCTCATGATCATGCCAGCAGGGTTAGCTTGGGATCACTTGTGGTCCTAGGTCCCGTGTCCGCGTCTCGGGGGTAGTCTCGGGGCGTGACAGTCAGGCTAAAAAGCCACGAAGGTGACTTCATCGCTTTTCCATCGATTTTGACAAAAAAAGCAACGCAGTCCGTCGCTTTTGGCCGTCATTTTTTGACAATTTTTTAGTAGTGTTCACGACTATGCTCAATTCTTATTATATGAAGAAAATAATTCACCATAGAAATCTCAATCTTGCTTGATGAAATTGAGATCATCCAGCCCTTTATTATATGAATCATAATGTATATGCACTTATGTTTTACACTACAATCACTCCAATGAACTCATGATATACCCTTAATGGCTTGTGAAATCACTCTACATCATGCATATTTTAAGATCTAATTTCTTGAACTAATTGTGCTTATAATCTTTTCACTCTAAAACCTTCTATTGATTCTCTTCGAATTTTGATAGGGCTCTTGAAAATACCATAGTACTAGTTTATATGAGAGTGCAGATCATAGTATGTTTATTCCACATATGTATGGGTGTAACTATGGAGGAAGACAAAAATAACGCTTGGTTATATTTAGTAGCTAGATAAGTATATTTTGTGTGTATCTTTGTATTAATTCATGAAAGTTTAGTTGATTGAGATGATAAGAAGGTGGGAAACTCTTAGGAAATTGGTTACCTAGAACTCTATTGAGTGGTTATAGTACTAGGCTTGTGGTGTTGATATCATTGAGAGGTTATAGAACAAAAGCTTGGATATGGTGTTTATAACATTTGGGTGAATGTAGTAATGCATTACGTGTTTCTTGATTAGAAATTGAGGTTTTTTAAT
Organism: Solanum piurae; assembly: GCA_029582685.1. Taxonomy (NCBI): domain Eukaryota; kingdom Viridiplantae; phylum Streptophyta; class Magnoliopsida; order Solanales; family Solanaceae; genus Solanum; species Solanum piurae. The sequence goes on from JAJOOO010030273.1 coordinate 899, forward strand.
GCAATTGTAAAAAGAAGTATTCTTATGATAAAATTCTATACATAGGTATAGAACATTTATCTTGTGGTTAAGATTAGTATAATCATATTATGTGTAGCACTTTGTGGCTCTTTGTTAGGCTTAAACGTGATAAGAGAATTCAATTAGACTCAAACCTTGGTAGGAGTAGATCATTCTTTTGCTTTTATTCAAACTTGACCATCATTCGAGGAAGAATGATTTCAAAATGGATATATTGTAACACCCCAAAAATCTCGAAGCTAAGAACCAAACAATTCTTTATATGTGTGTAAGGTCATACGCGATGATGTATAATTGTGAATACGTGTTAATTTCTATTCTTTAATATGGGAAGATATTTAAAATGAATTATTGTAACAAAAAGTAGAGTTTACAGTTTCATTATCTATAGAGTTTCCATGTAAGAGTTTTCATGGGTTAAGTTCAAACGACTATATCTCCTAGAATATCAAGAGTTAGGTCCATAACCTATCAAATTAACGTTCCATGAGTCTTTTTTCTAACGCGACCAAATTTTCGTTATTCTGTGTTCGGATGAGAGAGTAATGATCATTGTATAAAATGATGCAATGCAGTTCTGTTTTGGCCGACGGGAAAGTTCTATAAAAGGGAACTTTTATGTCCTTATACCCCTAGAAAAACCCTAAAATAAATTTCTTACATCATATAAGCCTCTAAATAATCAGATTTTCATATTTTAATTTCTTTTTCTCCTCTCTCAAACCCCAAGATAAAATTGTAAGAAAAATCAAAGTATACGACTTACAAGTAAGGTTCTTCCAAATCTTTTTTAGGATTCTTCTTCACGGTAAGTTCTTCTCCAATGATTTCAATCTTTCCAATTAAAATTCCTTCTTATAACCATCAATTATTAATATAAATCTTAACCCTTGACCATAGAATTTTCAAGATCTTAAGAATGGTTATCATTTTTCTTCAAGTTAGGTTTATTTTTAAAGATTCATGTAGCGTTTAAGGTATGTAAAATAATTAAAGTGAGGAACTTTGTTCTACCTCATACCCTATGTCTACAATTTGAATTAGTAAGCTCAAAGTTAGGGTTTCTATCCCAAATTTTGTTATTTTGAATTCCCTTTATATCTTATCATTGATTCTTGATTTTATCATCAAAATTATGGTAGTCAATGTCATAAATGATTATAGATTCATGGATCCCTTTCTAATCAAAATTATTTAAAAATATTATTTGTGAAATTAATGCATATCTTGGTTGTAATGATTTTGAAATTATTTTCAAAATCGACCCATCATAAACATAACTTCCATACACATGCAATATAAAGTAAACAACCTCCTATAAGAATTTCAAAGGCATTGATAGTATAAATTATTGTGTCAGTATATATATATAAGTTAAATCCTTCATGAGAAAAGTATGTGAAGTAAAGGTTCACCCTATTAACACTAAAATTTAACTATCTTCAGTCAAAATTCAACAGTTGGTTCTACAGTAGTACACACATTGAGCTTTGACAAGGCAAATATCATAGACAAAGGGGTTACTGATAAATCATAAGATACAATGTACACTATTATTCCTTTAAGATAACAACCATCACTATCCAAAAGTCTATTTTGAGTAGTTTCATAGATAAGGACAAGCAAAAAAACCTTCATCAATTATTTATTTATGTTATATATATATATATAAAAAGAATAGAGAAACTATAATTGTTAATCCAATAAAAATAAGAATTTGTGGAATTCCGATAAAGCAAGAAAAATTTAACTTCCTCTGTTTCAAATTACTTTTCTTAATTTTCATATTATCCATATCAAATTTAAAATAAACAAATTAACTAATACAAATAGAGTACTAAGAAATTACCTTGAAATAACTTTAATTCTTGATACCAAGATTTTGATTCACTTGACATGAGGAATCGATCCTTTGTTTGATTGGACTTCATATAGGCTTCATATAGATTTTTAACAATTTGGTATATATTTCCAATAGATTCAACTCTATTTGTTTGAATTTAGTTGATAAAAGTTTCAATTGGAAGTTGAGGTAAGCTCACAAGAAAACAAAACAAGTTTGTTCCACTTTCAGCAGAGACTACTCTGTTTCTTTTCCTTATGGAGGAGCATACCTCAACTTCTAATTGCAACTTTAATCAACCTAATTAAAACAAATAGAGTTGTCTCTATTGGAAGTATATACCAAAGTTATAAAAACATAAATTAAGGCTATATGAAGTCTCATCAAGCAAAGGATCAACTCTTCATGTTAAGTGAATTAAAAACTTGTCTCAAGCTTTGGAGTTATTTCAAGGTAATTTCACAGAACTTTATCTGTATGGTTTTGATTTGATCTGAATTTTCAGAAAAGTATAAAAACAAAATTGAAACAGAGGAAGTAATTATTTTTTAATCTGAATTCAACTAATTTTGATTTCTATTGAATTAACAATTCTAGTTTCTCTACTTTTTGTATATATATATATATATATATATATATAACCAATACATCAATGATGAATGTTCTTCTTCTTGTATTTATCTATGGAGCTACTCTGAAGAGGATTTTAGATAGTGATTGTGGTTATGTTACTAATGATTTTAGATAGTGATTGTGGTTATGTTACTAATGATTTTTCAGTAGCCCCTTTTTCTATGATATATGCCTTGTCAAAGTTCAACATGTATTTTAACGCATAAGAAACTGTTGAGTTTGAAATGAAGATAGTTGAGTTTGGTGGGAATGAGTGATCCTATTCGTCATATACTTTTCTCGAGAAGGATTTAATTTATACATACTAACATAAATTTTGTACTATCAATGCCTATTTAACCTCTTATAGGACATCGCGTACTTTATATTGCCAATGTATATAAGTTATGTTCCCTCTTTTCAACAATGGAATTGAATTTGTGACAATTCTCTTAATTGATTGGAAGACTCTGGAATTTTTAAAATCATCCTTTTAATCGAAAATAGTGCTAAGCAACACATTTGTTTATATGGATGCATTTGACAATCTCACGTTAATTTGAAAGAAAAATTATGAAAATGATGTCTTTTAATTTGGATAGGGCTAGAAAATGATTTGGTTTCAAACGTAAATATGTTATTTATTTTTTATTCTTATTTTTTTTTAGAGTAAATAGTTATCAGTTATGGATTGAACTTAAACAATTATGCTTTAAAAACAATCTTGTTTTCAAATATGTGTGCGCAATGTTGAGGTCAAATACACACAAGTAAACATGACCAGGTGATAAGAATTAGTGTGTCATAGAAACAAATACTTATGATTAGTTTTTAACTATTTCAAACTTAAACGAATTAATTGTTCAAGAGATTTTCAAGTTTTAGAATGTTTTATCTAGTTAATTGCAACAATTTGATAAATGAACAAATAATTGTGAAATGACGCAAATATTTAAGGTTAGAACATTGAGATGAGAATATTTGAAGGTTATGAGATAAATATTAATCATATTGATTATTTTTGTTTAACTAACTACTCGATAAATATTGGTTTGTTATAAAAAGACTTCAATAGTTTGCATTATGCTACTACTAAAGTCCGGATATATGATAAATATTACATTGTTATAAATCAAGAAACATACATGGGATGGGTTGACTAGATTAGATTCTATACAAGCACTATGAGATTTTTTATCCATGCGAATAGTGAACCAGTGAGTTTCTTTCTTTCAAAAAGGGGAATTATACAGTGTGGTCCTTTATCACTCGTCTAATACATCATTGTAATGGATGGATTTGATAGTCGATGAAGATTGCCGTTTAGAACAGGTGGATAAAAGGTTTTCACATAAATGGAAATAGTAGAGAAGTTAAAGATATATTACACTTGGTGTTTTTAAATGATACAATCATCTTCTGCGAGCCTCAATAGAAGAAGAGAAGATTCAAGATAAATTATACTATTATTCGAAGCTTGTATAGGGTTAGTAGTTAACTCAGGAAAGAGGTACTTCTTTCCTATCAAGGAGGTGAATAAAATTCAGATGCTGGCATATATCTTGGGTTTAATGTCCCGACCCTACACCCTGGATGTGGCCAACACTCGAAACCATTATTAGTCCCAAGTGAACCTTTAGTGTGGCTCACGACTATACTAAGACTATAAAAATTATACAGAGCTTTATGGAGGTCAGTATCACAAAGATATAAACATAACAAACACATCTCAATACTAAATATTTTAAAACATCTCAAAATATTAATTTGATTGACTCGTCAAACATGTCTAAGTCGTATATGAAGACTCTACTAAGCTAAAGATAAATGGCAGGACAAGACCCAGAACTACCTAAACACCCTACTTGAAATTTCTACTAAATACCAAAAAAGATAAACTAACTGGAACCCACCGAATGCAAGGAGTTCTACCAAAGGCTGATGGGAAAACATCCAAGTAAATCGTCTGCTGTCAATCCTAAACACCTTAATCTGCATTATTTAAATATTCAATACAAAATAGCGTCAGTATATAGAATGTACGATATGCATACTAGTTCAATGACACAATATACTAGCTGAGTATTATAATGAATTCCTTGATTTATTTGAAAAACAAGTAGGACCCCCTTTCTCTAGCTTATTAGGGGCCTACCAAGGAGTTCCATTAGTGACTGGTAGATTGGCTCAGGCCATTGAAGGTGGTGGAAAATGGAGGATCTTTGCTCCATTTCGACACCAACGAATATTCAACTAAACACTCTATTTTTTGCTCACAGAAATCCATTCAAGGAATTTTCCAATTCCTTGACTGGGTCTTGAAAACTCGTATGATGCCATAAAAAATAAAAAAAATAGAATATACAAATACGTCGTACTTAAATAAGTATAATCAGCATGCAGTAGCCGGGAAATTGGAAAAACAAGGGCACAAGATTTTGACATCATAATTTTTTTTTATTTCATTTTTTCACCGGGCTTGGACCATGTCTCCCGAACAATCTCAGTACATAAGGCGCAAGATGATTCCACATATCGAGGTCAGAATGGGATCGGGTGTTTTCACGTCTTACCGTAGTGCCCGGTTTGTCTTGATTTCCAATTGATGAACAAGAAGGAAAATGGAACAATTGGATTTTGGACTCGCCCCCAGCTACGTGTCCTTTGGACCCTTCGCCCGCCCGCCACTAGTGGTACGGCTACCTTGTTACGACTTCACCCCAGTCGAAGACCCCACCGTGGTATGCACCGGGAGAAAGTGGTCCAGTAATCTTCTCCAGCAGGGTGGCCATAGTGAAATAGAGTGGTGAAAATGGGTTCCGAATAAAACAAAATAGAGCGAGCGGGGAAGGCAAAAGCTATGACATTGGAATCCACTTCAAGGTAAGCCCCACTCCACTGAATTGGAGAATTCCAGAACACGTATCATAGAGTGCTCCAATGGCAGTGGGGCACAATTGAGATAATTTCGATGATTAGAAAAGAAAAAATAAGAAGGTTAGTGTTCAATGAGCTCGAGATAGCTGTCTGATGAGAGGAAGGGATGCCGGGTACAGTCTTTCTTTGGTTCCAGCCTCCCGCTTACACCAAAGCACACCAGTCAACACTATACTATAGCGCTCACAGGTAAAAACTAAATCTTAAAGTAGAGAGTAAGATACCAAAAAGTAAAGTGTACATATGCATTTAAACAACAACGCTTTACAACTAAAACGTTATGCGATAATTAGAAATGTTGAAACTAACATAATTTCCCTATTCTAGGATTTTCTCTAACCGATAACTTCTCGTGGAGATTCATGATGATAAAAAATCTTTCCCAAAGAGAGAAAAAGATATTTTTAGAAAAAGGGAAGTTGGTTTTGGAATGTTGGGATATGAAACACAAATTTTTCCCTAATTTCATTGTTAGTTTTTGATATTGAGAAATACACTTTTATTAGTTTTGGGGTTTTTCATTCACTCTTGTTGTTGAAAACTAATGGTTGAAATCAAAGTGATTGTTGCAGATATTTGCTTAATTCAACACATTAATGGCGGGTAGCATCATAGGTATAATATATTTGCTTTTTATAATGTATGGCTAAAACAACAGTTCTAGGGGTTTTGATTATGTTGTTGGATGTTGTTGATGTAGTGGGTCTTGTGCTATGCTCAATTTTATTGTTTTTCATCTATGGATTTTGGTTATTTAGCATGGGATTAACTTATGGGCTAAGGTTACGAACTTAATCCTAGTCTAAATCTTCGATTAATGCTCAAAAAGATCAATTGAAGTGGGTAAATAACTTGATTCATGCAGTTTAGGTTTGATTTCTATTGTTTTCTCGAAAGAGAGATTATGTCTCATTTGTAGTTTCCATATCTTCTAGAAGATAGATTTTTTAAAGGTAGTAAGTTTATTTGTTATTCACATAGATGAGATCGAATAAGATTCTATGATATGGTTCTATGAGATTGAAAGAAGATTAGTGTCATTAAAGTTTACCTAGCCTATCCATTTTTTTCTAGAACTATTGAGAAACACTTGTACCCCTCTATGATATCAATACAAATCCCCACACCCCTAGATTGTCTCATACTTGTAAAGTCCACGTCTTTTTAGTTCAAATGCAATACTTCATTAGAAAGTTTTGTTTTGTTGTAAATTTTGTGGAATCATCAACCTAATCGTTCTAAATTTCTATAATGAATTGGTTCACATTCTAAATTTCTTAGGTTAAGTTGTATCCTTAGACCATTCCTTGTGGGATTCGGCCGCGACACTTAGTTGGGTACTTTTTTTTAAAACGACCTCCTACTCGTTTGATTATTTTTGGGTATCTTGAGTTTTATTATCCTCCAATGGACAATCCTATCTGTCCTTGGAAAACGTTCAGAGACTCTACATTTTAAATTTGTTCGAAGGCTCCTCCACAAGTTCCCTCCTACAGACCTAAGGACTTTCTACGGTCTGTAGATCGGCTCGTCCATATGTGAACCATCAATCATTACTGAAAATTCCCTTGTGAACTCAACTTACCAAGTTCCTAGGTGTTACATGCAGTTCCCTACGACGAAAATGCAACTGCTCCCTAGAAATTAAATCTTTTAGGATGTTTGTACAAAAAAATACCACTAGGTGTTTGTAGCCAAGGCGATAATGCAACTAGGGTATTTGTTCCCTTGAAATGAAAAATGTTAGATTTTTCCCCTAAAATACCTCTAGGATGTTAATTCCCTGAGGTCAAAATGCAACTAGGGTGTTTATTCCCTAGAAATGTAAGTTGATAGGGTCTTTGTTCCTAAGATACCACTAGGCTATTTGTAAGGTCATAATGCAACTATGGTGTTTGTACCCTAGAAAAGAAAGGTGATAGAGTTTTTACTCCCTAAATTACCAATAGTGTGTTTGTTCCCTAAGTTCAAAATGCACCTAGGGTGTTTTTTCCAAAGAAATTAAAGATAATAGGGTGTTTGTTCCATAAAATGCCAGTAGTGTGTTTGTTTCCTAAGGTAAAATGCAACTAGGGTTATTGTTCCCTAAAAATGAAAAATTATAGGGTGTTAGTTACCTAAGATACCACTTGTGTTTTTGATCCCAATGGTTAAACTGAAACTAGAGTGTTTGGTCCCTATAAATCAAAGATTATAAACTGTTCATTCCCTAAAATACCAGTAGGGTGTTTGTTCTCAAAGGGGAATATGCAACTAGGTGTTTGCTTCCTTCACTAAAAAAATTATTATAGGGTGTTTTTCCCTAAAATACCAATAGGGTGTTTGTTTCATAATGTCAAAATGCAACTAGGGTGTTTGATACCTAGAAAGTATCTAGGGTGTTTGTTCCATAAATTCAAAATGCAACTTTTGTGTTTGTTCCCTAGAAATTAAAGGTTATATGATGTTTGTTCCCTATGAATACATTAGAGTGATTTTTTCTGTTTACTAACAAAATTTAATATGTAGAAGTTTTTAATAAGGAGGAACTATGAAATTTTTTAATTGATCTATTTTGCAACGTTCTAAAAATGAATCTTGTTCTAATCTTATAGGATATGAAAATCTTTCTTGGGAGAGACCGAATTTTATTTTAGGACTACCTAAAAATGAATATTTTTTTGTTGTTTTTAGTTGTTAATTAATACAAACCCACCCATTGATAATTGACGCTTGTGTCACTCCTTAGATTTAGTATGTTTTTTATTTGTTAATATTTATAGCTATGACTAATTAGAACTTGATTTTATTTTTATATTAATTCTCAAAACCACTCCCTACGGGAACGAACCCAAACGTTGGTTGGGTTATATCACTACACGCGATCGTTTGGCACTGTAACCAAAAGAGTGTCAGTTGATTACGTCGAACATCAAAATGGCGCCGCTGCCGGGGAGTGGTGTTAGTTGAGAATTTTTAGTTAAGTTGAATTTTTATCTTTTTAATTATAGTTGAACTTAATTAATTTTTAGTTTTGGTTTTTATTTTGCTGTTTCGAATAGAAAGATTGAGCATATCTGCTAGCAACGGTGACCCAATGGACCACCCTTCTCTGGAAATGATGATGCTAAGGGATAACATCCTAAGTTACAATAAATTGGAGGGTGAGTCAGTTTATGAGTTGTGGAAAAGGTTTAAGGCTCTCTTGCAGCAGTGCCCGACTCATGGAATTCCAGATAAGATGCTTCTGGAACGTCTCTACCCAGAGCCGGAAGAGGGGTTGCCTTATGAAAGTGAGGCAAACCCCACTAATGGAACTTAAGTGGGGACTTGCGTCATGCCAGGACGTTAACTAAGGCGCTTCTTGGGAGGCAACCCAAGATCCCTTATCGCTTTATTTTTTCTTTAAGAAATAATGGTGTGTTGTTTGTGTAGGTTGAAGTGGGAAAGTTGTTGAAGGGTGCAGATTGGCGAGCAAAAGGTCCAGTCGGCTCATCGCCAAATAGGTCGGCAATTCCGATCTAATCCGTCGTTTGGACCCGTACATCAACAGAGGATCCTGTAAAACTAGGCGAGGTAAGTGATCACTCAATGTGTCGCCGAGTGGGTCAGCGAGCACAACTAATGTCGCCGAATGGGAGAGAACTGGACGGTTTCTTAGAAGGCCAAATGTTTAAACTTTCAAACTCTTCACTTTTCCTCACTTTCAATCATCACAAACTCACACCTGCACCTTAGTTTCTATATTTTTGCAATTTTAAAGTATTTTAGTCGTAGATTTGTGTTCGGAGTGGATTACATTACCGCCTAGCATTTCAAAAGTATTTTAATCGGCATCTAAGGTTGGTTTTCCGAACCCCAAATTTATTTTATCAAACATTATACTCCTTTGCAATAGCCTGATCTTGTTGAAGTGTTATGATCCTGCCTAATAGGATTAGATTGTTTACATGCATGCTTTAATTTAATAATCTTGCTTGAGTAGTTGTGATAGTTGAAATACCGTAATTGTATGCCTTAAACTGGATTAAAATTCGAGGGGTCGTGTTTGGCTTATATGGGTCTAAGCTTTATTGAACTAGTGCATGTTTTGATTTTATTTTTGGGGGTTGCGGGGTTGAATTCGAGAAAGTGGGTTGAAGGTAGGAACGTTGGGTCGTTTGGCGAGCTGGGTAGAGTTCGCCAAACCACTCGGCGGTTTGCCTAGTTCCCCCATCTCATCTATAATTTCTTACTAAGTGAGTAATTGAAATTTATAACTTTCGGCGACAGGCCTGAGGTCGCCAAAAGCACTCGGCGACTCGCCGAAAGGCTTTACATTCGCCCTTTGTCTGCACCCTTGAACCTTTGTGCACTGGAACTTTTGGCGGGCCTATCCTTGTTTGCCGAAAGCTATCGGTGACAAGCCGAGTGGTTCCCCTTATCGCCTACTTGCCACAATTTTTAGGGTTAACTCCTTCGGCGAGCTCGATCTAGCTCACCCAAGAAATTCGGTGATTCACCCTCTGGTTTGGCGAATCTGTCTGAAATTGTTCTGTTGTGCTTTTGTTTAAGTTTTTCTAACTTCTCTTCGAGATTTTGCAGACATGACTAAATCAAAAGCTGTTGAAAGAGTAACACCAACCCAAGAGAAGTCCAAAGGGATTGTGATAAATGAGGATGCAGCTACGTTGGAAAGCAAAGCTACGAAACTACCCATAACTACTGGGAAAGGCAAGGGCAAGAGGCCCACTTCTACTAGGAAAACCATTACCTTAGACCCTAATATTCCTTCATGGGCCCGGGCATTCTGTAGGGCGGTGCATTTCTTTCTAGCGAACTCACACTCAACAGAACTTGGTGAATCTGGTACTACTGGTCCTCCTGAGGTGACCTTGGGCAATGATGCCCAGGCAAATTGAAAGACTGCATAGACAAGATCCCCTCTTTACCTCTCTCTCTGTTTTGCTTTACTTCACTGTTGAATAATTCCTATTTGCATTTGAGGACAATTGGTTTTTGTTTGTAGTGGGGTGAGACCCACCTTTTTGTGCTGATTACGACTCTTGTTTTGTTTATATATTGGGTTTTTAGCTTAAACTGTGTTGACACTGCCTTTTGTGGAAGTTTTGTGAACTTGTGGCTTCTTATCTTTAATTGAAAATGATTTTTGACCCTACCAAATTTTTTTTTGCCACATCTTGTATGTATTGAATGTGGCTGATCTCTTGCAAATTTGAGTATAGGTTTTGATCAATACCGATCACTCGAGTAGTGCTCATAATCGAACGAACATGAATATCTGGATACGATGAGACCAAGTGAAGTTATGATGAGCCCACAAATTGGACTCATTTAGGCTATATGTTAATCAAAATTGTGTCCTCAAATGCTTATTTTATCTCAAAATCTTATGAAAACCCTTAAGTTTCAGGTATTTGAAGTTTAAAGGAAAGCATGGACACTACTTCGCAAAAAGGAATGAAAAGGCTGAAAAGAACAAGAAAACGAAGACCTGAGGATCGCCGAGTCCACTTGGCAAATCACCGAAGGGTCTCACTTCGCCTTTTGTTCCAGTGTGCTGAGCCCTGAAGGAAAGGATCAAGTCGGTGAAAAAAGGGAGCAGTCAGCGCATCACTGAGAAGGTCCGCAAAGCAGTACTATGTCACCCAATGACCCAGAGCACGACGATGCCGAAGGATGGTGCAATACAGTGATGAACTAAACCAAAGGACGAATCGCCAAGTTGATCGGCGATTCCGACTAATGTCACCGAGTGATCCGCCGCAACATAGATTCTTGAAAACTATAAATACTCGTTGAGAGTTATACCTTAGTATCAGATTTAGAATATAATTTTAGTACTTTTTATTTTTACTCTCAAGTTTGTAAGGGTTTGGAGACTTGAAGAAGAAAAGGGTTTCATCTTCCGCAAATCTGAAGTGGGTCTCTTGGATTCTTCTTTATTTGCTCAAATCAAGACTTATTTCTCTATACCCATTTGATTTAAGCATCATTGAAGGTATAAATTTCTATCTCTTGATGTGTGGCTAAAAAACCCCATTCTTTGGGTGTGATTTACCAAATATGAGTTGATATTACTGTTGGGTCTTGCTTGCTTATAGGTTAGATGTATTTTAATGGTGATTTCACCTAGTGGTTGTGGTTTAATTTAATAGGTTTGTAGTTTCAAATATAAAGCCACCCATGTGTTTTTGGCTTGCTTGAGAGGGAGGTCGCGAAACCAAGACCGCTAGACTGATAGCCTAAGGAGTGGGTCAACATGAGGTTCACCGCGAGAGGGTATGCCCTAGTCCCATATCCTAACACTCAGCCCGAAAGAGTGAGTGGGGTAAGGCATAGGCTGGCCTTCATGCGGCAAATGGGTTTCCCAGAAGAACGCATTTGAAACGGGGTAAGTTGCACGAGAGGGAGCTTATTTCCATCTAAAGCTTAGCCTAGTCACTATGATCTTGCATATTTCCTATAAAAAACATGTACCCAACTATTTATTTCAATTTGTATTGTGGTCACGCCCCAAGAACTCTTCCTCATACTTGATTTCCTTGCGCTTTTTGTTATTTTTGGTTCTAGTGACAAAACCCCCATTTTTATTTGACACTTTGGTGTCCCCCTTTTAATTTACAATGATTTTAATCGTTAATGTCTTTTGCTATGATTAGTTAGAACAAAATTTTATTTTTCTATTAATTCTCGAAACCACTCCCTTGGGACATGACCCCAACCCTTGGTTGGGTTACTATATTATCAATGATCGTAGACACTCGAACTGTAGGTTAGTGTCGTTGGTCATGATAAGCATCCAAATGGCGCTGCTGCCGGGGAGTGGTGTCACCTGAGAGTTCTTAGATTAAGTAGAATTTTTTATTCTTCCTAGTTTTAGTTTTACTTATCTAAATTGTAGTTTTATTTTGCTAGTTTGAATATCATAACAGGAACTAGGGATGGAAAATCATTACGGATATCACACAGATCATCACCTTCTAAAACTATTGAACCTCAGGGATAACCTCTTGACATTAAACATGTAGGGGATGAAACAATTCAGGAAATGTGGCTAAAATTTTAAACGGTGCTGCAACCATGCCCATCTCACGGGGTGACGGACAAGGGGCACCTGGAGTTCTTATATAGGGGTCTAGGACCCGAGAATAAAAGTATAGCAAATCAACTCTGCGAGGCCGGTATGCTACACCATCCCTATGAAGTTCTAGCAACAGTTCTTGATGGCATGGTAGAAGCCAACAAAGAAGCAAAAAGAAAGCAGGAGTGGGACGCACTAGTCACCCAGTTGGATGTTCTATCCACCCGATTCACGGAATTGGAAGTACAAGCCAATGGAAAACAAAAGCAATCCTCCCTTTGAGAGTGTAAACATGGGAAGAAGGAGAGAGGTGTGCAGGATGATGAAGCTTTGTCACTCATTAAACAAAAAATTGAGGCGCATGAGAAGATGTTGAATGAGATGAAGGAGAACATCGAAATGCTAAACAAAGCGTTAGCCTCTCATTCCATGACTATTCAGTTGCAGGATGCTCAAATTGGCTATTTGATATCAGGTCATTACCCACCATTTGTTGAGGACTCGCCTAATTACAACATGGGCGACTCCCAAAATGAAGAATATTTGCTGACTTGCGTCGTGCCGCGATGTTAACTAAGGAGATGTTTGGGAGGCAACCCAAAACCCCTTAATATTTTATATTTACGTATTTTGTAAAATAATGATGTGTTGTGGTATAGGTTGAAATGTGAAAAGTGATCAAAAAGTGCAGGGTGACAAGCAACAGATCCAGATGGTGAGTCGTCGAAGAGGTCGGTGAACTCGACCTTATCCGCCGTTTGATTCTAATTATTTCCAAAGTTGAAGCCTGAAAAACTCGGGGAGCATGTGAACTTATTGGCGCATTGCCAAATCTGTCGGCGATCTTGATGGTGACTGCCGTTTGAACTCCCAAGTTTAATTGGAAAGTTTTGTAAAACTCGGCGAAACAAATGATTGCTTTGCGACACGCCAACTGGTTCGGCGATTAAGACTGATATCACCGAGTATGCAGGAATTGGACGACACTTGAGTAAAGCTGAAACAAGGTGGATGTGAAGCATTCGAGAAAGTGGGTTGAAAATAGGCCTGTTGGGTTGTTTAGCGATGTTGTGGAGAGCTTTCTAAATTACTCAACGACTCGCTTAAAGTCCCCACCTCGCCTTCTTTTTAATGCTAAGATTTTGGAAGGTCTACACCCAAAAGTCGCAGAAGAACCATGCCGCCCTAACAGATGGAGGAACCGCATAGCTAGGATCACCCCTTTATCTCTCTCTTTTTTTCTTTACTTTTACTGCTGAATACTTTTATTTGCATTTGAGGACATATACTTTTTATTTGTAATGGGGTGAGGTTCAAACCTTTTGTGTTGATAAATTCGTGTGGGTTGTCTGTTTTAAAATTGTTTTTTACACTGCTTTCAGTGGATATTTGAGCTTATGGATCCTATTTTTGATTTTAAATTAATGCAAAGTTTGACCATTCCGAAAAAAAATTGTTTTTCAAAAAATTTCGCCACTGCTTGTGTTGAAAGTGGTTGTTCTTTTGCAAAATTTAAGTCTCAGTTCCAATCAATACTGATGACTTGAATAGTGCTATCAATTGAACAAACATGAATGTGCGGCTACGACGAGACCAAATGAAGTTGCAAAGACAATATGTGAACTCTTTGCATCTTGATGTGATTAGCCATTTATCGAATTGATTCTCTTCTAATGACCGTTGCACACTAACAAAATTGTGTAGTCTTGTTTGACTTAAGTGTCGATGCTTTGTGTGATTAGTTGACTTTGAACTATGCATGAATAAACCTAAAATTTGCCCCATTAGTCTGATTGATTTAGAAAATTGTGCTCTTGAGATAATCTTAGGCAACTTTAATGAGTGTGAGCCAAAACTGACATATACCTCTTTTGTGGCCTACCCGTGAGCGTGTGAAACTCTTTTGAACACCCCTTGAGCCTTACATTTCTTTGGAAGAAACTCGATGAACCCTAGACCTTACTTGACCCACTACCTATAATCCTCTTGATTTGTGGTTTAGTGAATAGCCAACTCAGGCCAAAATCCTAAGTTGGGGGTGTGGTGAAAAGGAAAAGGAGATGTCAAGAAGTTCTAGAAAAAGTCTCTCTAACCCATGGTATTGCAAAACAAAATGGAAACCCTCCATCAAAAAATTAAAAAAAATACATATATATAAAATTTGGAATAAGAGTGCAAAAGGAATCGGGTTTCCAAGCAATACATGGAGAGTGAATAAAAGGATGACTTAGAAGCACTAGAAGAAAAAGTAATAAGGGAAAGGAAAATGACATTTTGAGAACACCGCATCTCATGATGATGAAGAAGTCACTAAGCCTAAATGACCATACCTTTGCACTCAGCCCCATTACAAACCTTGAAAAGACCTTTTTGATCTTGAGTAAGCCGAATCGAAAGTCGATTAGAATATAAGGGCAAACCTATGGGTGAAAACATGCATTATGTTCCTCTTTTTTAGTGTGAGCATTGCATCTGATTCCTAATCTTAAATTGATTAACTGTTCTGTGTGAATATGAAATCATTCTTTGTGTGAGGGCATTTTGATACTTTTGTTGAGCTTGAACTTGCATTAGTAGCAAGTATTGCGAGCATGAGAATCTTTGGTAATGGTGTGTCAGAACTTGAAACTTTGAGTACATAATTGTATCTTCTCATAAGTAGTTTGACGTCTTGTTGTGTATGTTCATGATTAAGTCTTGTGTAGCACTGTTTGAGACAACCTTTTTGAACAGCTGAACTTGTGTTTGCTTGAGGACAAGCAAAAGTTTAAGTTGGGGATGTTGATGAATCCACAAATTGGACACATTTAGGGATATATTTTAATCGATATTGTGTCCTCAAATGCTTATTTTATCTCAATATCTGAAGAAAACCCTTAAGTTTCAGGTATTTGAAGTTTAAAGGAAAGCATGGACACTACTTCGCAAAAAGGAACCAAAAGGCTGAAAAGAACAAGAAAACGAAGACCTCAGGATCGCCGAGTGCACTTGGCGAATCGCCGAAGGGTCTCACCACGCCTTTTGTTCCAGTGTGCTGAGCCCTGAAGGAAAGGATCAAGTCGGCGGAAAAAGAGAGCAGTCGGCGCATCACCGAGAAGGTCCGCGAAGCAGTACTATGTCACCCAATGACCCAGAGCACGACGATGCCGAAGGATGATGCAAGATGGCGATGAACTACACCAAAGGGCGAATCGCCGAGTTGATCAGCAATTTCGACTAATGTCACCGAGTGATCCGCCGCAGCACAGATTTTTTAAAAACTATAAATACTCGTTGAGAGTAATAGCTTAGTATCAGATTTTCGTATCATATTTTTAGTATCAGATTTAGAATATAATTTTAGTACTTTTTATTGTTGCTCTCAAGTTTGTAAGGGTTTGGAGACTTGAAGAAGAAAAGGGTTTCATCTTCCCCAAATCGGAAGTGGGTCTCTTGGATCCTTCTTTCTGTGCTCAAATCAAGAATTATTTCTCTATACCCATTTGATTTCAACATCATTGAAGGTATAAATTTCTATCTCTTGATGTGTGGCTAAAAACCCCCATTCTTGGGGTGTGATTTAGCAAATATGAGCTAATATTATTGTTGGGTATTGCTTGCTGATAGATTAGATGTATTTTAATGGTGATATCACCTAGGGATTTTGTTTTAATTTAATGGATTTGTAGTTGCAAATAAAGAGCCACCCATGTGTTTTCAGCTTGCCTGAGAGGGAGGTCGCGAAACCAAGACCGTTAGACTGATAGCCTAAGGAGTGGGTCGAAATGAGGTTCAGCGCGAGAGGGTGAGCCCTAGTCCCATATCCTAACACTCAGCTCGAGATAGTGAGTGGGGTAAGGCGTAGGCTGGCCTTCATGTGGTAAATTGGTGTCCGAGAGGAACACATTTGAAACGGTGTAAGTTGCCCGAAAGGGAACTTATTTCCATCTAAAGCTTAGCCTAGTAACTATTATCTTGCATATTTCCTATAAAAAGCATGTGCCCAACTATTTATTTCAACTTGTATTGTGGTCATCCCCCAAGAACTCTTCCTCATACTTGATTTCCTTGCGATTTTTGTTATTTTTGCGTACTAGTGACAAAACCCACATTTTTATTTTACACTTTGGTGTCCCCCTTTTAATTTACAATGTTTCTAATCGTTAATGTCTTTATCTACGATTAGTTAGAACTATATTTTATTTTTCTATTATTTCTCGAAACCACTCCCTAGGGACACGACCCCAATCCTTGGTTGGGTTACTATATTATCGACAATCTTAGACACTTGAACCGTAGGTTAGTGTCGTTGGTGACTATAAGCATCAAGTTACATAGTCAATATGTGAACTCTTTGCATCTCGTTGTGACTAGCCATTTATCGAATTGATTCTCTAGTGATGAACGTTGCACACTAGCGGAAGTGTAGAGTCTTGTTTAACTTTGGTGTTGATGCCTTGTGTGATGAGCTTATTGTGAACCATGCATGATAATACCTAGAATTTGCCCCGTTGGTCCAATCGACTAAGTAAAGCTATCTCTTGATATGATCTTAGGCAAATTCGAATAGTGTGAGCCAACTTGACATATACCTCTTTTGTGGCCTACCTTGTGAGTGTGTGAACCTCTTTTGAACACCCCTTGAGCCTTACCTTTCTTTGGAAGAAACTTTATGAAAGCATGACCTTTATTAATCTACTACCTATAATCCTCTTGATTTGTGGTTGATCAAATAGCCAACTTAGGCCAAAAGCCTAAGTTGGGGGTGTGGTGAAAAGAGAAGGATAGTCAAGAAGTGCAAAAAAAAATGTCCCCTTACCCATGGTGTTGAAAAAAAATGGAACCCCTCCATACAAAAAAAAAAAAGAATGAAAAAGTTGTGGAATAAAATACAAAAGAAATGGGGGTTCCGAACAATCAATGGAAGTGAATAATGGAATGACTTATGAGCACTAAACAAAATGATGAAAGAAGAAGAAAGGGAGTGTTGAAAGCACCACATTTCACGAGGATGAAACTCACTGAACCTAAATGACCATACCTTTGCACTCAGCCCTATTACAAGCCTTGAAAAGACCTTTTTTATCTTGAGTGAGCTAAAACAATTGTTGATTGAAAAATATGGGCAAACCTATGGGTGAAAGCATGCATTGTGTTCTTCTTTTTGAGAATGAGCATTGCATTTGATTCCGAAACTTTAACTGATTAAATCATTGTGTGTGAATATGGAATCATTCTTTGTGTGAGGGAAGTCAAGTACCTTTGTTGAGCTAGAACTTGCATTTGAAGCAAGTATAGTGAGCTTAAGAATCTTTGATAATGGTGTGTCACAAGTTGAGTCTTTGAGTATACAATTGATCCTTGCATGAGTAAGCTGAGTCTTGTTGTGTACATTCATGATTGAGTCTTGTCTAGCACTGTTTGAAACATCCTTTTTTTGAACTGCTGAACTTGAGTTTTACTTGAGGACAAACAAAAGTTTAAGTTAGGGGTGTTGATGAGTCCACAAATTGGACTCATTTAGGGCTATATTTTAATAGAATTAGTGTCCTCAAATGCATATTTTGTCTCAATAACTGATGTAAACCCTTAAGTTTCAAGTTTTTGGAGTTTGAGGCAAAGCATGGACACTACTTGGCAAAAAGGAACAAGGCAGCTGAACAGAATGAAGAAATGAAGGCCTGAAGATCGCTGAGCCCTATTGGCGAGTCGCCGATCTGGAGATCGCCTTTTGTTCGAGTATGCTAAGCCCTCAAGGAGAAGGTCAAGTCAGCGATGAAAAGAAGCAGTCGGCTTGTCTCCACGCAGTTCTACGAAGCAGTACTTCTATTGCCCAATGCCTCCAAAACGTGAGATGCTGAAGGCAAAAACAAGAAGGTGATGAAATCGACCAAAAGGTGGATCGCCGAGCGTATCTGTGTTCCCTACTAACTACGCCGAATGGTCCTACGCAACACATATTTTCACACACTATAAATACTGGTTTTAAATTCCTAGCTTAGGGGACTTCTATTATTCAAACTTTTTACAGTTTTTGAGAGAGTTAAGTTTTAGAGGGTTTTGGAGACTTTGTTCTATGACTTTGAAGATTCAAAGGGTTTCAACTCCAAGAAACTGGAAGTAGGTATCGAAGATTCTTCACTCTTGACGTGTTTTAAGACTTAATTATTCAAACCCAATTGATGGAAACTGATATTGGTATAAATTTTTATCTCTTTTACATGTCTAGCTAAAACCCTAATTCTTGGGGTGTGATTTTGTGAATATGGGTTAAATTATCTGTTGGGTCTTGCTTGTTGATGGTTTATTTGTTGTTTAAATGTTATTTCGTTTAGTAGTTGTGTATGAACTTAATGGTACTTTAGTTGCAAATACGATTTCATCTTAGTGTTTTTGGCTTACTCGAGAGAGGTCATAAAACTAAGACTACTAAATTGATAGCCCGTGGTATTGGGTAGACATGGGTTCAGTTCGAGAGAGTGAATCCTAGTCCTTCTCCCACAAATTCAGCTAGAGAGAGTGAATGGGCTAAGGCGAAGGTTGTGCTTAATGAGGCAACTCGATGTTCGAGAGAAACCGAGTTGATTCGGGGTAAGTTGCTCGAGAGAGAATTTACCCCCACTATAGTTTAGCCTAGTCACAAATGCTCAACAATTTACTATGAAAAGCATGTACTCGATAGTCTAGTTTAACCTATATTCCTATCACATCCCAAGAATCCCGTCTCCATATCTCATTTCTTTATATTTTTGTTGTTTTTAGTTGTTAATTAATACACACACCCCATTGATAATTGACGCTTGCGTCACTCCATAGATTAAGTATGTTTTTTATTTGTTAATATTTATATCTATGACTAATTAGTACTTGATTTTATTTTCCATTAATTCTCAAAATCACTCCTTGTGGGAACGATCCCAACCCTTGGTTGGGTTATATCACTACACGCGATCTTTTGGCACATGAACCAAAATAGTGTCAGTTGATTACGTCGAACATCACTTACCAACTCAAAGGGGTTGAACAAATTTGGTTCAATCAAATGAAAGAGGCAAGGCCGGTGGAAGCGGGTCCCATAGAATGGGAAAGGTTCAAAAATGCTTTTCTTGACAGATTCTTCCCTCAATATATGAGAGAGGCCAAGTTACTTGAGTTCATTAATCTTAGGCAAGGATATATGATTGTAAGGGAGTATACTTTAAGGTTCACTCAATTTTCCAAATATGCTCCTTCCATTGTGGCGGATCGTAGGGCCAAGATGAGTAAGTTTGGGTCAGTAGTGTCAGACATGGTAGTCAAAGAGTGCCGCATCGCTATGCTTGTCCATGACATTGACATTTCTCGCCTTATGGTGCATGCCCAACAAATTGAGGAAGAAAAACTCAAGGAAAGATCTAGAGAGGCAAAGAGGGCAAGAGTGGATGATGGTAACTACTCACATTCTAGGTCTTTGGACGAGGTCGTTCAAGGTTTCAGCAGAAGTTCTCCAGGAAAGGTTCTTCAAAGGCTCCTCTAAGGCCTAATAATGAAAGGGTGTCTAACCCAAAACCTCAAGGAGATGGTAATAGGTCTTCAATGCCTATCTGTGCTAAATGTGGGAGAAATCATGAATGGAAGTGTCTAGCGGGTTCAAATTCTTGCTTTGCTTTTGGAAAGACGGATCACAAGATAAGGAATTTCCCTTCAATTGCTAAAAATGAGGGAGATGTTCTTCGTAGAGCTCAACCCTACCTTTCATCCGGTCCAAGTGGTTCGGGTGCAAGTGCTCCTAAGAAAAAATGGTTTTATGCACTCCAAAGTAGAGGTGATCAAGAGAGTTCCCCGGACGTGGTGACTGGTATGTTAAATGTTTTCCAAATAAATGTGTATTATTTGGTTGATCCAGGTGCTACTTTTTCCTTTGTGAATCCTTATATAGCTATGAGATTTGATATGCTTCTCAATGTGTTGTTAGATGTTTTTTCTGTCTCTACCCCTATTGGTAATTCTGTGTTGGCTAAGAGGGTATATAAAAAATATCCTGTTTCCTTATCCCATAGAGTTACTTTAGTAGATTTTGTAGAGCTGGACATGATAGATTTAGATGTCATACTTGGGATGGATTGGCTACATTCCTATTAGAAAGTTCGTCGAGGCTTTCTCCAAAGGGGGCGATGGTGTCCTTAGATATCAAGGTCGATTATATGTTCCAAATCTTGATGAATTGTGGGAAAAAATCTTTACTGAAGCCCATAGTTAGTGGTATTGTAGTCACCGAGGAGCCATAAAGATGTACTGTGACTTGCGAGAGGTGTATTGGTGGAATGGGATGAAGAAGGATATTGCTGGATTTGTGGCCAAATGTCCAAATTTCCAATAAGTGAAGGTTGAGCAGCAGAAACCGAGAGTTTTATCCCAAGACATAAGCATTCCTACTTGGAAGTGGTAAAATTTGAATATGGACTTCATAGTAGGGTTGCCATGAACTCGGTACCAAAATGATTCTATTTGGGTTATAGTAGACCGAATGATGAAGTCGGCCCATTTCATTCCCATCAAGGTTTCCTATACGGCGATAATTATGCTAAGCTATATTTGAGAGAGATGGTGAGGTTTGATGGAGTGCCATTTCCCATTATCTTTGATAGAGGTACTCAGTCTAGTTTATAGTTTTGGAAGTTCTTCCAAAAGGGTCTTTGCACTAAAGTCAAGCTTAGTACGACTTTTCACCCCCAAATTGATGGGCAAGAAGAAAGAACAATCCACATATTATAAGACATGTTGAGGGCTTGAGTGATTGATTTCAAGGGAAATTGGATGACCATTTGCCTTTGATTGAATTTTCCTATATCAATAGATACCATTCTAGTATTGGTATGGCTTTATTTGTGGATCTTTATGGTAGGAGGTGTAGAACTCATATAGGATGGTTTGAGGTGGGTCAGGTTGCTTTGATAGGGCCCGAGTTAATTCATGAGGTTATTGAGAAAGTTCAACTTATTAGAGAGAGATTGAGAACTGCCCAAAGTCGACAAAAGTCTTATGTCGATGTTAGTAGGAGAGACCTTGAATTTGATGGGCTTGATTGGGTTTAATTGAAAATATCACCCATGAATGGTGTAATGAGGTTTGGAAAGAAAGGGAAACTTAGTCCCCATTTTGTAGGCCTATATAAAATTTTGAGGCGTGTTGGTAATGTTGCATATGCGGTTGATTTGCCAAATGAGTTGGCAACAGTGCATTCGATTTTACATATCTCTATGTTTAAAAAGTGTGTTGGAGATCCGACATACATAGTCCCCCCAGAAGGATTGGCAGTGAAAGAGAACATTTCCTATGAAGAAGTTCCGATAAAGATCTAGACCGGCAAGTTAAAAAATTAAGGAACAAAAAGGTTGCTTCCGTAAAAGTGTTAATGAGAAACCATCTTATTGAGGGTTCTACTTGGGAGGCCGAAGCCGATATGATGTCCCAATAATGAATTTCCTCTTGGTTTGCTTATGTTTGAAGTCATGTGTGTTTTGTGTATTTCCACGTTTTCCTTATGTTATGTATGTTCATGAAAAAGCTTAAGTTTTGAAAGAAAAATTGCTTATGTGAATTGTTTTCCTAATCTTGTTCTGCATTGAGTATGAGTTGCATATGGACTTCATAATATGAGTTGATGTACATGTTTTAGATATGATTTTTGAGATTGAATTGCATATGAGTTCCATGCGATGGTGTTGAGCATGTTTTAAGTTTGGAGATGATAGTATCACCTTGAAGTAAGAAAATTGAAATTTCATGCATATTGGATTGTTAGATTTAATTCCTACTTCCTTATAGTGCATTTAGTATGTTTGTCTTGGAGATGATGTTTCCTCCTAGGTTGTGCGCATTTAGATGAGATTGCATGAATGATAGGCTGCTAGTCATGAATCTTTTCATTTAAAAACATACTTAGAATCTCATTCAAGGACTAATTATCTTAAGGGGGAGATAATGTGACATCCAGGATTCAAAATAGAGGAGAGCATGTTAGAACTTGAAGGTGTCACCTCACAAGGACCAACCATGGGTCAATGGGGAAGCACCAAGAAAACTGCCTGAAGTAGTGAACCACAGCCAGGACCCACACCCCGTGGATGGGTCCACGGATTGTGGTTAGGGGTGTCGTTGGTGTCCCAAAAATCTCTGACCACGACCCACGATTATGCAGGATAGGCCATAGGTCCAACCAAGGTCCATCAGTCGGGGTCAAATGTGTCAAGCCTGGACAATTAATTTAGGGATTTATGGGTCTTTTCCGGTTTGAATTAAATCAATGTGGTGTCATTTTGCCTAAGTCTAAAACACCTTTATAAGTATTTTTAACCCACAAAACCCCTCATTCAAGTCATTCTCTCAAATCCCAAAAGAAAATCCAAAACTACTCTAAAAAATTCTATTTCTAGAAGTTGGAAGAAGAAGGAAGAAATTGGACCTAGGTCAAAAAAGTCTCCCAATCTTCAAGCTTTTGAGGACATTGTGATCAATGTATGATGGTTTTTCATTCATGGATTCCTCCATCCATGGAGTCCCCTAGAATTTTCCCAATTTGATGAAGAATTCCCCAATTTGATGAAGAATTCCCCAATCCTAGTTAGAGTTTCTTTCAATGTTGTCAGTTCTGATGATTGTTGATCCAATTGAGTGAATTGTGATTGTCTGTGATAGAATTAGTAGAATTACATGTTTTTAGAGTTAAATTACTTGTACCCATGCCTATTCAATGATTCTAACCTAGAATTGATATAATTGGGTTGATGCCATGAACAGAAACTTTATGGGTTTAGGCTTGTCCTTATAGGATTGATGAACTATGATGAGAATTACTTTTGAATGAATCTTATATGATGATCATGAGATCTAGGGCTTTGAGAGAAAATCTTATGGTATGAATTGTTGGTAATTGATGTTATTGTTGAGGAAGGGATACTTCCCACATGAAATGCTTAATTACGAATGTATGAATGTGAAAGGTTTACTCACATGAATGATTCTAGGTTGAAAGGATTTCTCACCTAAAATGATTCTAGACTAAACGCTTATGTAATCAACGAGGCTAGAGGTGATTACCCTTGACCTCCATATGTAAGGATATGAGGTGATTACCATACTCCTTAGAATTGATTAAGAGGTGAGTTCCCACGTTCCTACTATGATGAATGGACATGGAGGCGAGTACCCATGCTCCTTATGAAAATATATGGAGGCGAGTACCCGTGTCATATGATTAGATTGTGGAGGCGAGTACCCGTGATCTTAAAGTAAGTAAGGCAAGAGACGAATACCCATTAACCTTTGTAAGTTAGACAAAGAGGTGAATCCACATGTCTTTAAAAGTAAGTATGAAATATATGATTATGTTATGAAGATGATTTTCTTGGAGTGTTGCTAGATATTATGCCTTCCATGATGTAATCTTGCCTAGAGGCGGATGGCATAGGTCTTGGCTAAGGTTATGTAAGGCTACTGAAGGGAGTATTCCTCTTTCATTAGGATGCTTATTATGTCTTGATTATGTTTATGCCTTATGTCTTATGTTGACTAATGCTTAATGTGTATGTTGTTTATGCTAGCCATCATATTTAGTACATTTTTGTACTAATGCATAATCTTGCCTACATTCTTATCAAATGTAGCGTCCGGCGCTCTCGATTCACACACTTGTGGCTAGGTTAATAGTTGATCATGGAAGTGAAGCTTTGGTGAGTCCTCATTGTATTCGAGGATTGGATCACCCATTTATCTCTTTTATGTCTTTCTTTTCATGTTGGACAATTGTATGGGCTGCGTCCCAAGATTTTATATCTTATGTTAGATGGTCTGAGACAATGTTGTTAGATTTCCGTTCGTTTTATAAAAGACATTGATTGTGTTGAAATGTCTTAAATTTCTTCTCCTTTTCTATTACTTTATGTTTTGATATGCTAAGTGGCTTTTATGAGCCCTCTCAGGGTCTTATATGCCTTGTTACATCTAGGGGGTACCCCTCGGTTGTGATAGAACTGTAGTAGCCTAAAAAAAGTCGAGATAGTAATTGAGTAAAATGTGTAGTTTTACGTATGCACCAGTTAGTTAGTAATGAGTTGATGTTTCCTTATGTGTTATCTATGACTTAATAAGTGTGTAAATCTTATTTTAATATCACAAAGAAAGGTATGGCTTAAGGTGACTTAGAGTATGATATTGTGCTAGTATATATCAAGTTCAAGGTGGTGAGTTGATGTTAAAATGTGAAGTAGTTTAAGTCGATAACCTTGAAATGAGTGTGGTGATGCAAATACAAAGTACACATGCTCTCTATGGGAAGTTGTTAGTTGGGACAAAATATTTAGGTAGAAAAAGACTTTAAGCCTTAGGAATAGAGATGTCAAGCCAAGATAGTATAATATATTGTAATGTGATCTAATATTATAATTTTCTATGTGCTCTTTGTTAGTATCCTTGAGTAAAGTGAATGTAGGATTATCTAGAAACTATCAAATAGGTCCACATACTAAGCTAGCCTTTGGCGATATATTTCCAAATATTTTTGGCAAATATTATTTGGGTGAAAATATGGGTGAAATTTCACCACATGTTTGGCCATACTATTTGGGAAACATATGTCACTTTTTTAGAAAAATAGGATTTATACCCATAAGTTAAAAAAACTATCAAAACAAACCATAAATTATTATTACAAGTCAATTGGATATTCATTTCAACAAATAACTAGTGTCCATGACACTGGAGCAATGTGGTAGTTTGGAGTGAGTGCAACAAGCATCATTCCATACATCGTGAAGTAGACAAGAACATGACTTTGTTACCCTGAGCCGATTGTTCATCATTTTCATCAACAACCATGTCATCACTTTCATATTCACTGAATATTTCATCACTACTTTGGTGTTCACGTAAAAAATTATGTAATACAATGCAAACAACTATTATAGAGGGTGTTTTTGAAAAAGATAAAAGTTTGGTATAAAATTTCGATTTTAAAAAGTTCCCAAATAATGAGATTTGATCCAAATACTAGAAAAAACTAGTATTTGGGATATTTGCCAAATGATGACAAATTCTATGGACAAACACTATTTGTCAAATTTCCCCCCAAATATTACTTGGGAAATCTATGGCCAAACAAATCCTAAGAATGACGATCATAGACCTAAGGGGGACATTAATAGGTGATGTATTCAGAAATAGCTATGATGTCAGAGCAAATAATTCATACTCTAGCTTATTGCTTAAATTTCAATTGTTGTGAAACTCTGCTTATGTCTTGAATATCTATGCCATGCCAATTACCTTAGTTCATGAACATTATATATAATCACGACTATGTTCAATTCTTATTATATGAAGCATATAACTCACCATAGAAATCCCAATCTTGCTTGATGAAATTGAGATCATCTAGCCCTTTATTATATGAATCATAATGTATATGCACTTATGTTTTACACTACGATCAGTCCAATGAACTCATGATATACCCTTAATAGCTTGTGAAATCATCCTACATCATGCATATTTTCAGATCTAATTTCTTGAACTAATTGTGCTTATAATCTTTTCACTCTAAAACCTTCTATTGATTATCTTCTAATTTTAATAGGGCTCTTGAAAATACCATAGTATTAGTTTATATGAGAGGGAAGATCATAGTATGTTTATTCCACATATGTATGCGTGTAACTATGGAGGAAGACAAAAATAACGCTTGGTTATAAGTAGTAGCTAGATAAGTATATTTTGTGTGTATCTTTGTATTAATTCATGAAAGTTTAGTTGGTTGAGATGATAAGAAGGTGGCAAATTCTTAGAAAATTGGTTACCTAGAACTCTATTGAGTGGTTATAGTACTAGGCTTGTGGTGTTGATATCATTGAGAGGTTTTAGTACAAAGGCTTGGATATGATGTTTATAACATGTGGGTGAATGTAGTAATGCATTAAGTGTTTCTTGATTAGAACTCGAGGTTTTTTAATGCAGTTGTAAAGAGAAGTATTCTTATGATAAAATTCTATACATAGGTATAGAACATTAATCTTGTGGTTAAGATTAGTATAATCATCTTATGTGTAGCACTTTGTGTCTCTTAGTTAGGCTTAAACGTGATATGAAAAATCAATTAGACTTCTTTTGCTTTTATTCAAACTTGACCATCATTCGAGGAAGAATGATTTCAAAGTGGATATATTGTAACACCCCAAAAATCTCTAAGCTAAGAACCGAACAATTCTTTATATGTGTGTAAGGTCATACGCAGTGATGTATAATTGTGAATACGTGTTAATTTCTATTCTTTAGTATGGGAAGATATTTAATATGAATTATTGTAACAAAAAGTAGAGTTTACAGTTTCATTATCTGTAGAGTTTCCATGTAAGAATTTCCATGGGTTAAGTTCAAACGACTATATCTCCTAGAATATCAAGAGTTAGGTCCATAACCTATCAAATTAAAGTTCTATGAGTCTTTATTCTAACACGACCAATTTTTCGTCATTTTGTGTTCGGATGAGAGAGTAATGATCATTGCATAAAATAATGCAATGCAGTTTTGTTTTGGCCGACGGAAAAGTTCTATAAAAGGGAACTTTTATGTCCTTATACCCCTAGAAAAACCTTAAAATAAATTTCTTACATCATATAAGCCTCTAAATAATCAGATTTTCATCTTTTAATTTCTCTTTCTCCTCCCTCAAACCCCAAGACAAAATTGTAAGAAAAATCAAAGTATACAACTTACAAGTAATGTTCTTCCAAATCTTTTTCAAGATTCTTCTTCACGGTAAGTTCTTCTCCAATGATTTCAATCTTTCCAATTAAAATTCCTTCTTATAACCATGAATTATTAATAGAAATCTTAACCCTTGGCCATAGGATTTTCTAGATCTTAGGAATGGTTATCATTCTTCTTCAAGTTAGGTTTATTTTTAAAGATTGATGGAGCATTTAAGGTATGTAAAATAATTAAAGTGAGGAACTTTGTTCTACCTCATACCCTACGTCTACAATTTGAATGAGTAAGCTCAAAGTTAGGGTTTTTATCCCAAATTTTGTTATTTTGAATTCCCTTTATCTCTTATCATTGATTCTTGATTTTATCATCAAAAATCTGGTACTCAATGTCATAAATGATTATAGATTCATGGACCTTTCTAATCAAAATTATTTAAAAATATTATTTGTGAAATTAATGCATATGAAAAAGAATGATAAAATATGTTTAAGAAAGGGGTCATTCTAATACAACCCTAAATCTTGGTAGTAATGCTTTTGAAATTATTATTATAAACGACCCATCATAAACATAACTTCCATACACAGACAATATAAAATAAACAACCTCCTATAAGAAGTTCAAAGGCATTGATAGTATAAATTATTGTGTCAGTATATATATAAGTTAAATCCTTCATGAGAAAAGTATGTTAAGTAAAGGTTCACCTTATTAACACTAAAATTCAACTATCTTCAATCAAAACTCAACAGTTGATTTTACATTAGTACACACATTGATCTTTGACAAGGCAATTATCGTAGACAAAGGGGTTACTGATAAATCATAAGATACAATGTACATTGTTAGTCATTTAAGATAACAATCATCACTATCCAAAAACCTATTTTGAGTAGTTTCATAGATAAGGACAAGCAAAAAAACCTTCATCAATTATTTATTTGTGTTATATATATATATACAAGTTTTTTGACACGTGCGTTGCACATGATTACCAATTCAGAAAATATATGTTGTAAATAGTATTACTTATTTAAGTGAAGATTTGAATGATAAGTTCACACAAAATAATATTGTAGATTATTCTGTGAATGTTCAATGTGGATTGTCATATATATTTCTTTTTCACGCGAATCTATGAAGATGGTGAATGAAATTTTTTATTAGTTAAATGCAATAATGTATATATTTATTTCAATTTGATGCGGCGGATATGTAGAAAAAGAAGGAGCGGAGAAGGAAGAACAACCGTTTTACTTTGGCACATGAGGTGGCGGGTTTGGCTAGGTAACATAATGGAAATGTATCA
>JAJOOO010030274.1:0-25701 GCA_029582685.1 Solanum piurae
GATGCTAAGCACTGGGCGTGAGGTGGGATGTTAAAGAATGACAAAAGTCCCACATCGGTGGTTAATGAGATGGGTGGACTCCTTATAAGGCTTGGGCAATCCTCCTTCCTTTGAGCTAGCTTTTGGGGTGTGAGTTAGGCCTAAGACCTAATTTAACAATTACCTCTTTGAGTTGTTCAGTTTCCTCCCATTGCTTCTTTTCTTCACTTTGCATCCTATAGCATTTAGTATCAATGGCATTTTATAACATTGTATCTTCTCTTTGATTGTAGGTGTGTTACTATCGCTATATGAGATTTTATCCTTCAGGCAGATTCCTTTATAAGGTAGTAATCATTTGTTGTTCAGCTCGTGTGACATACTAGATCTTTACACATTGTTCTTGCTTTACCTGGTTTATAACTTCTGTAGATTTCTTTTAACTAGAATTCATCACAAAAAGTCAAAGATGTCGCGAAGTACCTGAACTTCCGTGCCTCAAAAGCTGATTGTGTTTTTAAGGGGAATTACACACTATCAGAGGATAAAGTAAGTCCAATTCTAATCTTCCCGTACAAGTCAATTTGTTTCTGGCAGCAATTTGATTATATACGGTCAAATCAAAATAATGGTTCATTCCTCCTTGCTTAAGTTGATAATGCTTTTGGCTTTTAGTTGATATATGTGATGTAATTTCGAACAGACAGCTCACTGGCTTCTCATTTGCAGGTTGAAACTGCTCTTTTGTACCCTGGAACGCGCCCAACTGTGTTGAGGTTCCGCTTAAGGTACTTGATCATGGAGATTCTATTTGTATTTTGAGTTCTTATGCTCAGCTCTTGTTAATAGAACTATGGTTGTAGGTTTGGGTACTTTTCCCCTGGCCTACAGGTCACCATATTAGTTTCTTAAACTTCCATCCAAGCCAAACTAGCTTCTAAGAAAAAGATCAATAAAAATCACCATCTGTTAGAGTGCAAACTCAAGCTATATATAAATGCTAAGTATAAAGTTGAGGATCTTGGCGGGATGTTCAGTACCGATTGTTATAGGTTTTGTTCGGGAAGTCAATAAGCTAATTCCTCTAGATGTATATTTTCCAGGTTGCCCACCTATAAACTCATCCGAAGGCAGCAGGCTATCTTTTTCGGATCCTATTAACTATTGTGAAAAGTTTAGTCGTGCACTTTGAATAAATGTGTGTGACAGTTGCACCTTATTCTTTAGTGCAAGCAATGCTGGCAGTTTTTGGTCTTTGGGATAAATCATCTTGCAGGTTTATAAATGTAGTGTGCAGAATTTGTGGTAGCTAGTTGCTGGAATTTCTCCGGTAGATGAAATGAGCTATTAATACTTGTGTGAGTTTGGTTGAGTAGTCTTAATAGGTCCCAAATCTTCTATTGTATTAAACAAAATTCGAACTTAGTAAACATTCTGTTATTTTTCACTTGCAGATGACATTTGCTTTTCATTTCTATCAGTTATAATATAATAATTTATTGTCAATCCAATCACTATATTACATGTAAAATTTGAATTATTTTTACCTTATAAAATATGTAGAGTTTGAATTATATGATAAACCTGAAGTTTGTGGAGTAGAGTATAAGATACGTAGAATCTTCACAAACCTGTAATGCGGATTACTCTAATTGGTATGATTTCTACATGGTACCATGTTTAATTCATATGACATTTCACTTGTCCATTAGGTTGAGGGGTACAACCCAAGGTGCTAATAACAGAATGGATCTACTTGCACTTCTTACAAGTGGCATGAATGATAATGAGGTTAATGGCCCGGATGAAGACATTCTTGGGGTTGTCGAGAGGTGGGAAGAGGATGAGACACATAACCCAGATGTTCCAGCAATTTCACACAAGAGGGGTCTAACACCTTTTGTCTTTGTTTCATTTGAGGAGGTAAGTTTATCATTCACATTTGTGCGAGGGACTCCCTTTTTTCACATCAAGCAAAAAGAAGATCCAGTTTCACATCTAACAATTAGTATGATTAATGAGGCAATTCTAATAGGTAGCGAAATATTTTTATGATTGAACATGATGTAGCGTCTTCTAATTAACAATAGGACGTAGTATCTTCTAAATTTTGAAGCTAGCTTAATATTCATGTATAATCTTGACACAGCTGATATAGGTCTATATACCAAATAAGTAAAAGAAAAATTGGCTAAAAGTCATTTAGCAATTCTATCAGAAGATACAAGAATATATGGTTTCTTCATTATTCAAACATCCAAATCAACTGCTGCATATATATATGCTTTGAGTCATTCAGTGTCCTGTATCTAGTTTGGATATCTCCATCTTGCTTGCGTACAATGTCTTGCGATTTTTATCATTATGATTCGTTGCTTACAATCTTGATGTTTTAAGCTCTCTATTCGATGCTATAACCCATGAACACCAAACCATACTTCATTTTCCATTTGCTAGAATCAGTTTTTAATTGTTTCAGCCTTGATAAATGACCCATATTCTATCGTGTGATTACGCTAGAAGCAACTTCCTAATTGTTCTGTTTAATAAAGATTTCAGATATATCTTCTATCACTTGCACATATGACTGAACACTAACACTTTGCTTCTTATCCTCTTTTTCCTGGATATAGGTGGAAACTTCTGTTCTAAATCTCCCTGTGGAAAAAATGGATTATTATGTTCCTGGTTAAGAACTGGATCAAACAGACAATCCATTGGTTGTAAATATGTGACATTGTTGTTTGTAACTCTTTTATTTTTGGCATCTTAGAATCGGAAAGTTTTCAATTTGTTGTGAACAAGAAATGGTCTCTCTACCTCCACGAGGTAGTGGTAAGGTCTGCGTTCACCCTCCCTCCCTATACCTCACTTGTGGGATTTCACTGGATATGTTGTTGTTGTAAACAGGTTCCTATCGAGCAATGAAAGACCAGTATAATACCGGTCTGTGTGTGTATTGTATGGCAGTTTGAATATGTTCCAAGTTGGAATCTGTTTGATAATAAAGGGAGTTTAATAATCATTGTATTATTTAGTGGCTTAGTGTATATGCATTTTATGGGTGAAATATTTACTTTCTCATGTATCACAATGATTCAATTGATTTGAGTTTTAACAACTCCACTTATACATAAGAACACTGTAGAATAATTTTCTTTTCAATCGAAAAAGCAAAATTAGCATAAAGCATATTGTTCTACGTCATTATATAATGTCATACATTCATAATTTGAATTATAAATTTACAAGACAAGTAGGGTACATGGAGATCTACTATGGAAATGTAGGGTAAAAGATGAAATATAATTATCAAATACAAAATGAGAAGAAACTATTAATGTAACAATGCGAACACATTAAATCAGTTGTTACATAAAATGAGTTTTTTTGTTATTATCTAACGATAAATTTAAATAGAACTTAAATAATAATTAAAACAAACATTGTAACAATACAATACAACAGGTAACAATCATCCAAACAAGGTGTTCGAGCCGGTTTGAATTGACTTATTTTAAGTGTTTTTAAGCTAAAATATCTTTTAAGCACTTTTAGAGTGTGTGAATAAATTTAAAAAATGCTTCTAAGTATTTGATTTTAAAAAAAAATGATAAAAATAAGTCAAGCCATAATCTAGAATTGCTCCCTCCGTTCATTTTGAAATTATGGACAAATAAAATTAACTAGAGAATATAATTTTTAACTTATGATTTTTATTTATGAGTGAAAAGTTAAAAGTCAATCCACTGTCACGATAACTACTATGTTCCCCACACATCTCGAGTTCATCTTTATCATTCTTTTTTGAACCCAAATTGACTACAAAAAAATTATGGAGCTTATAATACATCCTTCGTTCTTTTTTATACGTCGTCTTACTATAAATAGATGATTCATAATACTTGTTATTTTATAAAATTAATGCATAAATTATCATATTCTTCTTATTATATCCTTAATAATTAATTAGTCTTGAAAATAGATATTTGACCAATTTAGAAAAAACTATTAAGTAATTAATGTTCATTATAATTACTTTCTTCTTATGATGATGCACCTTTCAGCCCTTCAAATGGTACTGTAAAAATGAATTATGTATAAAAATATAAATAAAACAATGAAAATACGAACCATTTTTTAAAAAAAAAACAACAAAACAATATTTGTATTTGGCTCTTCTTAGTATCTAAATAAAAAAACAAATGATTTGTCCAAGTATAACTAAAATTCATATTGACAGTCATATCTACAACTATATTAAGATCAATAATTTATCGTTTAATTTCATTATCAATAACATTGTCATGTTTGCTTTTTAAATATTTATGCTTTATATTTTTATTTTTTTTATTTCCCACCTGTGTTCGGAGTTCCATATTGGAACTCGACTAAATATGGATCCGCATTGCAGGGCCTATTTGGAAATGACGCTTCCAACATGATTTTCTCGATATCTAAGACTCGAATCTGAGACATTAAGTATGAAACACTCTCATCAATGATGATATTTATGCTTTGTAAAAGATAAAAACATTTTTTGCAGTGTCCTTTTCAAAAAGCAAAGACTTCTTCTTAGTTAAGTTTTACTTAATTCCCAAAAATCAAAACTTTATAATGATCCATCAATAGCAGAGAAAAGGGGGAAGAAGAAGAATGACAGATAGCAAGGTAGAGACTCTATCAAGGTTAGCTCAATGGAGGATCGACAATTTCGCAGCATCTACTTACAAAAGATCTGACCCTTTCAAAATTGGTATATGGAACTGGTATGTCTCTAGTTTTTTCTACTTGATTTCTCTTTATCATCAACTTCAATTGTTTTCTGATTTTTTATGAAGGCATCTGTCAATTGAGAAGAATCGGTATTTGTATATTCGCTTGTTTCCTGAACCTTCTCGGCTTTCGAAAGAGCAGCTTCCTCCTCCTTTTGCTCGCTTTATGCTCCGTGTTACTACAACTGGAACCAATCGGAGACCTCATATATCTCCTGGTAAACTCTACTTTCAGCTCTTCTGTGTTTCAATTGTATGTTTAGGTGTTTACCCATTTGAGTATATTCACTATTGCAAGTTGCAGAGGTCGATTTACCTAGCAAAAATAGTTGATGTTTGAAGATATATCCTTCATTTATTTTGCTATTTGTTATTATTACAGTTCTGTATTAGGTATTCCCATCTATTTGCACCATTTTGTTTGATGTAATTTGTATTTTGGTAGGTTTAAAAGATATGGTCCAGTTCCTGTTCTGGCAAAGATCACTAATTCTGGAGATTTTTGGATGATATCTGTATACCCTTTACAAAACCTGGACTGTGTCCACAGGACACAAATATTATTTCATATTCAATTCGCCTGTGAAAATTGAGGGATGTAATATAAAGTGTGACCGAGGTGATTGGCATGGACAAGTAGTACAATTAAATATATGTAGGATGAATTCAACTCTCAAATCTTTCACAAATTCTTAGCTCCTTGATCTATTCACAAAGGTCTGGTTGCAAATCTATAATGTCAATTGTCATCATGGTTATTTCCATCTGCTATGGATGATTTGGTAATTGATTTGAACTATGCTGAGTGGCTAGAGATGAATTTACTTGTATAGTGTTCAAACGCTCTCTTGGAATGTCAACAAAAATCTCCAATCCTGTCCACCTGGAGGTGTGCAAACTCAGACATTTTTACTTAAATATTTATCAAGTCTGTTGTGCTCATATCTGAAAAGGAAACATGTTGTACACATATGCCCGGTTCTGAAACTTGTGATTTCTTTGAAAAGGAATTCTTGGACGCATCTCCTACTCACATTATGTTTTTCATTCTAATGTATCAGGTATCCTGTAATATGGGGGATGAGTATGTACTGTCAATTACTATGGCATGTGTAATATTGGGGGATGAGCCATGGGTATTATATTGTTTGCTGCATGCATCTGTGATGTGGGGGTGGGTGGGGGTTACCTTAGGCAACTCGGACTATTGTAGATAAAAAGCACTGAAAAATTAGAGAAAGCAGTTCAGTGACTTAATGGTGCACATAAATTTTCCTTCTTTATATGGTCAAATTTTTTGTCTTGTTGACCAGAAGAGAAGACTTCATTTGTTCATTAAACAAAAAGACTTCTCTGTACATGCTATAAATCAAATCTGCACCCTTTCTTGTAGGACAAGATCCTATCTCTAGACTGCCTTAGGCTATTAATATGCCAATAATTTCTAGCGTAACTGTCGTGTGCTATTTACGCTTCTAGTAAGGATTGTTACAGTTTTTAGTTGCACATTGAATATTCTTCAACTGCATATGCAGACACATGGAAGTGTAGACTCTTTTGCTTTCCTTGTTTTTTTCTTTGTTTGTCCAGATAAAGAGCCTGCAACTAATGTCCATCATACCCCTTGCCGCCTCTATCACAGTTGAATTTCATTGACAATTCTGTATTGACTATATTTAACATGTTATGTTGCATGTATAATTTTGTGGCGGTCCATGTTGCAGTGTATGAGAGGCTGCTTCGAACAAGTGATGACTTTGTGTGGCCTATTGATTCTTGTTTACAAGGTCGATTCATCATTGATGTTGAGTTCCTTGACCTGAAGATCTACACACCAAATGTGAGTTCTTGATATTCTGTAGTGTTCAAGTGTGTGTTTAATATGCATGACTGTATGAGATTGCTACATGAAATGGTTCTCTGATAAACTACCTATCTAGTTGTAACAGATAGGGCTTCTGTATAGGCGTACGTGATTGACTTCTTTGGTTGTTCCTTTGAGCAAATTTTAACTGAAAAAGAACGAAATTTTCCAATTATTCCATTTTACAGAAAATGGAAAAGAATGAAAAGTTTCTTCTCAGCATTTACCAGTAAATGACCATGATTATATATTTGAACTCATGTTCCTTCTCTTAGTAACCTGTGGTAATTGAACCTTTAGGGTGGAGAAGGAAAATCTATATGGCCCAATGACATGATTTTGCAATCTTTAGCTACCCAAAGTACTCTCCGATGCCTCTCTCGCATGCTTGATGAGTCCATCCATGCTGATGTTACCATTAATACGGCTGATGGATCAGTGCAAGCTCACAGAGCGATACTGTCTGCTACTTCTCCTGTATTCCACAGCATGTTCCTTCACGATCTCAGGGAGAAAGAATCCTCTATAATTGACATAGAAGACATGTCAACAGAATCATGCACAGCGCTTCTCAGTTACTTGTATGGGACCATAAAACAAGAGGATTTCTGGAAGCATCGATTGGCATTGCTGGGTGCGGCAAACAAGTATGACATTGTAGATTTGAAGAATGCTTGTGAGGAAAGTCTCCTAGAAGACATCAACTCGGGGAATGTCCTTGAAAGATTGCAAGAGGCCTGGCTATACCAGCTAAATAAATTGAAAAAAGGTTGCTTGATGTATTTGTTTGATTTTGGCAAGATTTATGATGTTAGGGAGGAAATTAACAACTTCTTCAGACAGGCAGATAGAGATCTGATGCTAGAGATGTTTCAAGAAGTGCTCACAGTTTGGAAGCCTGCCTAACATGATGAGGTTTTTGCCATAGTTGTATATGGAATAACTCTATCTATTAATTACTAAGCTGTAGCTTTCTAAGAAAGCCATGTTGTATCTATATGCTGATCCTGTGTAAATTCTGTTTTACTATTAAGTGTGTAATCTGGTATAAGTTATATAAATGGTTAATGTCTGTTTGCAAGCATCTTTGATTTGGATTTCTCTGTTGTTTACCGTCTGAAACCATCCAGGTCCAATATTCGTAGTAGAAACAAAAAATGGGATTTAGTAGAGATTTTTTTTTTGTATTTGTAGAGTAATGCTCTTATTGTACAAGTTATTTTCTTTCTGAAACAGCTTCTCTATCATGACGAGGTAGGGGTAAAGCCTATGTACAGTCTAACCTTCCTAGACTCCACATGTGGGATGTCTCTGATTATGTAGTTGTTGGTTTCGTTAATGAAAACTATTCCTTGATAATGCTATATTACATACGAAATAAATTTTTCTCAAGACTCAGCAAGGGAACTACTACACCTACCTAATTTAGCTCTATAATCCTGAGCTTGCTCTTGAAAAAAATAGCTCCAAAAGGAGTTCACATGTTGTTTGGGTCTTGCCCAAATAGATTTGTACCATTGGAGGCTACCATTAGCTGCTTAAATGAGAACTCTGATTAGACTTCCTTGTAGTATGAAGTTGTGTGGTCATCTACACTATATTGAGCAGCTTTTACAATGTTTTTTTATTAGGGAACAGTTTTTGCATATTGTCCAAAAGTACACACTACTTTTAAGAAATTCTTGGATCTGCTGCTAGTGTGTTTAAATTGTCATCTTGCATAACTTTGAGCTCAGTATTTCCTTGCCAAGACACAGAAATGAAAACATGAATTGTTTCATCAAGCTTCGTCTCTTGTCCAGCATAGGAACATCGATGACAATAATATACTTACTACAAGGATGATATTTCAATACTGTCATACTGATTCAACTGAGCTCAAAACTGCTACCAAAGATCAAAACATCTCTGGCTTCTTTGTTTGGCATAAAGAATACTTTTAATTGCAATCTGAGATCAGAAATTATGCTATGACAAGGTGGAACGACATTGCTGGGACTCTAGACACTTACAAAGAACCTATGAGATTTTTCAAGTGGCAATCAGGACAGGATAGAATTGTTGGTGAGGAATGTAAGATTGCTCAAACTGTACACGAACCTACAAAAAAATGTGTACAGCTATATTTACAGAAGGGGTGTAAGTATCTCCTCACAAGAAAAAATATGGAAAACTGCAGTAAGTGAGAGCTTCTCAGCAACTGGACTGAATTTTGCTGTGAGCTGATAATGAAGAGATCAAAGTCATCTTGTTGGAACGATATTTATTTGCTGAAAGGTAGTTCCTTTTCTCCACTATCTACAGCATCTCTCCATATTCTATACCTCACACCTAGCTTATCATAAGACACCGGCAGGTTCCAAATATTGGCGCCATTGAGCATGCGATCCTGCTGGCCAAGAACAAGCCGTAAGTCTTCATTTAAAACCTGTATACAATTTTACAAAGAAGAGAAAAATGTTAGAACATATCTTTCATTTTGATACCCTCTTTATTATATTTATAAAGGAGAAGTTCTTTGCAGCATTATCCTTACTGAAAAAGCAAAAATGTAGTAATATCTTTTTCAGAAGGTGAAATTTTATTTGATATTTGGCAATTTACTATTTCAGAAGATGATGCTCACAATTATGTGGTTCTATTTTAGGCAAGTTTATGTAACTTCCAGGAATCAAAGAGTTTGCAAATCTAAATTATTGCAACTATGAGCTTCTAGAGCCATGTGATGGTAATCCTAGAGTTTAAGCTCTGATTTTGTTCTATGCTTTGCATATTTCCAACTTCAAAATGCATAAATTTTCAAGACACATGTTCCAGAACAAAATGCAGTTTTTCATAGATCAGACAGTCGTTATTTCATGAAGTCAGACTTCTATAAGATGTTAATGTAATCACTATTTTTTACAAAGTTTTGGACAGAAACAAACCTGCTCAGCAAAATGTCTCCAAACGTATTGCATGAAGGGGATGTGTTTCAGCAGGGGAGCAAAATCCAGTGACATTCTATATAATAACCGTGTCTTCTGTCGTGATGCAGGTAAGCAAACATGCAGTTGATGAAGGTGCGTAGAACACTGCTTGGTGCTCTGTCCCTCCAATTTGCCTGGCTTTGAGATGCCAATGGTGGATAAAACCATACAAGGTGGTCTAAATTCCATATCTATTGGATATGGATCCCAATATCCTTGCAGACCAGATGCAGGAGTCAAGAACTTTACCAAGCTGAAATGAAAAAAAGAAAAGGAAAATTATAAATACGTAGACCTTCATATACTACACAATGCACAACTTGAAAGCATTACTTCTGCCTTAAAACTCATAACTTGGACCAGAAAAATCAAGTTTTCTGGAAAACCATATGAAAATAAATAGAAAAACAATCTACTCTTTAGATAACTATTGATTTAGTACTAAACGTCTAAATAATAAGCATCATATGATCATGTCCATTACTACCTTGGTACACTCCATCCTTTAGCAAAAGTTGATGTATGAGTGAATGGTGCATGTGCAAGATCTAAAAGATTGTCTAAAAGTAGTCCATGTTCCACCGGAAGTTCCATGACTATCTGCAGTTTCAGTGAAAACAGTTGTAAGGCAAAATACTCAAACATGAGTTGTAAGATAAACAACTGAAAATCTAACGGTAGTGATTTCGAACCTCTGCATGGATCTGAAATCCAGAAGGTGGTAGTAAAGAAGGAAGGGTAGCTGCAGGTGGATCATTTCCTGGCCAAATCCATATCATTCCCTCTTGCTCAAAGCAGGGCAGTGCTTTGATCTTTACATTCAGTAATCTTGTTGATGGCATTTTCTCACACTTCCCGTCAGTGGAATACTCCCATCCTAAATTCATTTCACAAACATCAAAGTTAGTGTCAGCTATTTCATGTCCTCTACAAAACCCATTTAAAAGCTATGTCCATCTCCCAAATATGAACTCTGGACTGAAAGTGGAAGGATTCAAATTTATCTCACCATGATAAGGGCATTGGATGCGACCCTCATTCACTGAGCCAAGATCAAGGGGGCAGGCTCTATGTGCACATGTATTCCGGACACATCCAGGTTTTCCATCAGCCCCACGAAAGATCACCCACGATTGCTCAAAGCAATCAATTGGTAACTGAAAAGATACAATTTACAGTCATCAATAGAAGAGCCAAAAGAATAAACAGAAGACCATAAAGTAGCAGATCATATAGCTTGTTAATTTGATTTGGCATCATAATTTTGCATCTACATGGTTTTCTGTGTTTTAAATCAAATGTTTTCTTTCTTTTAGGCAAGAGAGACTCTGGCAGATATGAGATAATTGACTCACCATCGTGTCATTCTTAAGATCTGCGGAGAATGCAACAGGGTACCAAAAGTTCTTCAAACGGGAACTGTAATCTTGGACAGGACCTGAGACATTCAGCGTTCTTCGGGGTTGCTTGCTTTTAGGAGTGTCTAATAATCCTGTTGACGTGCTTGCAGAGGAAGACGTGCATTCTGATTCTACTGTGCTTCTCTCTTGCAGAAGCCTATCGTTAACCAGCTCTTCCATGTAAGCTAGCTTATCTAAAGCAGCAGAAACCCGAGTCTCTGATATATGTACCTGTTGAATTGGTACTAAAGATATAAAGCTTTATACTTGTGAGAAATAAGCAATATCCTGGAAATGTTTTTCTATATAACTTTCCATTTATTTTTCAGAAGACTCGTTTCAATAAGTTTGACATATCGAAGGGAAATCACCCTGAATATCTACTAGTTGTGAAAACTGGAAACCAGAAAATGCAATTTGTATGAAAATGAATTTTCCAAACCTGGTTGTGGGCCTGAGAAAGTTCTTCTTGCAACTCTGCAAGTTCCTTCTTCATGGTTCCAATAGATTTATAATCGCGTGCTAGAGGGTTTAATACTTCCACAACCTAGTTGCATAAACTGATTAGAATACAACGTAGAATATGATGAAGATCACGAAAATTTGAAACAACTCTTAAGGAAAGTATACAACAGAAAGTAAAAAAGGTGAACTCCATTTGGAAAGTAAGGAAAATGAGAAACAGCAATGCAACAAACTTGTAAACAGACCAAGATAAAGACAGTGGATGTTGTATTTTACCAGGTTTCCAAGTTCAATACACACATTAATTCAAAGACGTACCTTTTCGTGTAGGAGCATTATAGTAAGTACATCTTGCCTAGCTCTCCAATCACAGTATTGTAGATCATATCTAGCAACTTCTATAGCTTGATTTGCATCCAAGAACTTGCCTTTACTTTGTGGAACTTTAGTCCTGGGATCTTCCACATTAAAGAGTGTCAACCAGGAACTTTTCTTATCTGGAATCCCACCCTCCTCCCCATACACTGCAAATACTCCAAAGCTCCCTTTAACAAACTGATTGTGAACAAGATGCAAAATCAGTAACCAGTCAACTATTTTGCTCACACAAGGAAAATGCAAATGACATATGAATCTCCATTCTGATATAACATGATAAATAGCCTAAACGAGTACTCGATTACACGACTCAGAGCTTATTCTTGCAGATAGTCTATGGACAATCAACTTAACTACCATTTTTCAAATATCATTTTTCACTTTTGAAAAAGGAAAACTCTTTTTTTCCAAACACTCAAAATTTTCATGACAAAAAGCACCTAACTTTCAAGTATTGTGAAGAATCAGAACTCTCCACCAGAGTGCAGTAAGCTTAACTGACTAAGATTACCAACCTATGCAACAAATCTTACCAATCACAAGATCACTAGTCAAAATTGATCCACGTTTGACACTAAAAACATGTTTCAAAATGCAAAAGATAATAACCCTTTGTGTTTTGAAATCTCTATACACATAACCAACAGCAAGAAACTGATTTTTATGATCCTTTTTCTACTACAATTTCAAAAAGGGTCTCCATAAACAAGCTTAATCAAGACAAAGAAGCAATCTTTTTAGTTTCTTGCAAACACCCAAAAAAAAAAAAAGTAAAGAAAATAAAGAATACCTTTCTAGTATAAGACTTGTTAGAGCGGCACAAAGAGAAAGGAGGAGAAAGAGAAATAGCAGTAGCAGTAGCAATGGCTGTCATGATAAAAAAAAAAGATTTGTTTTTTTTATTGTATTTCTTCTCTCCACCTATTTAAGAAATGCTGTAAACAATAACAGCAGATTTTTCTGTTTTTCTAATGTTTTTTGTTTTGTTGATAAGAGGTTGGTGTTGTGCGCAATCTCTACTGACCTCCCATAGATTGCCACGTGGAAATAAGTGGGACCCAGATATTTCACTCGTGGCACTTTCCATTTCCACATGATTCTTTCTATATTTACTACTAATGCCATTTCTCTCTGCCAGCATGGATGCTGGAAGATATCTTACTCTTATCTCTTTTTTGAGATGATAATCTTCCTCTTTTAGTGAACAGTCCTACTACTTTATGTGTGGCTCAAAAAGTTTGGGTGGTCATTTGATACGTGAGATAAAAATAATAATTTTGATATAAAATTTGGTGATTAGCTTTATTTTATATTTGATTTGAAGTATTAATTGATAGTGAAATTATTTTATTTTATCATTTATACTAAACTAGTAACTAGTACTGTGTACATAAAGAATTAAAAGACTATTTACTTTTTTGGATTTTTTGGGTTTGGAAACAATATTTGGAGTCGAATAGAGTTTTGAGTTAGGTCAAGTCTCAAGTCGAGGTTAGGGTCAGGAGTTAGCTAGTAGGATCTCACGTTGGAGTCAGGGAGAAGGAGTTGAGTTCTAGATATGTTTGGAGTGTTAGTCTATCTAAGACTTATGAGACTAATTCTATCATTTTATGTCACCCATCGATGAGACGTCAGGAGAAGGAGGTTGCAAATTGGTGGTTATATCACGGAATTGATGTATAAAGGTGTTCGGAGTGTTAAATCAAAGTTACATATCAAAGAGAGCCTTAAACAAAAGTTCAATAATTTATAATGACCTCATACATAATCACATAATCTAACTTTAAACCAGCTTATCTCCCGAGCTATATGCTCATTTACAAGACTATCCATGCGAGATAAAAACTTTACCAGTCTGTACTCATTTACAAAATTCACTCATTAAAAAATTACAACACTCTTTTGAACTGTGTATACCTTTGTTGTATATACAATATTATTTTACTGGTAAGTAATACAACAATAAAAATAGATGAATCCCACCATTATCTATACAACATGTAAATTATACATTGATATTTTGTAAATATGTTTCATAAATAGGTATGAACTGTAATGTTTTATAAAATATGTATTATTTTAGGTAATTGTTTTTCCCACTAATTTTCCTATAAATAATGTATGTAGTACAAAATTATATCCATATTAGTTGTACTGAACAAAATTACCAATCACATGTTGTAACTGTAATTTATGACAGAATTATTTTCCTACTTCATTTCCATACCTAACTAATAAGCCTCTTTTCTTGAAAGGTTATTTTCTTTAGGGGATAGTTATTGTTTCTCAAGAATGTATTTAACTGGAGAAAGTAAACTAGAAATGGATACAAAAATGGATTAAATAAAAAGAGGGAGATCAGCCAAAGCAGTGTAAATTCAAGGTGTCTATTGCTATTTGAAGCTTCTCAAGATATTCATAACTATTGAAGCAAACAGTTTGCTTATCAAACAGAATTTGATCAGCCATGTAACTGATAAACCTTTTACTAATTGATGTCCAGAAAATTATGTTCCAATCTTCTCAGCATTCTTCCTCTATTTATTTATCCTCGATAACTTTTAGAGCTGGAACTCCACTCTTACTCCGAGAAAACAACTTCCCAAAGCCATTTTTGCTTTTGCTAGTGCTAGCCTGAGTAGTGGATGAAGTAGATGATGAAGATGAGGATGCTGGAGATTCCCCTTCATTTCCGTTTGTAGAATGACTCACATTCTCTTCCTCAACCTTGGTAGGATCAGAATCACGTTTTGGAGTAAATGTCTCGTTTACATGCAACTTCCATAGTTCTCCTCCTGCTTTAGCAACAACTGATCCTCCACCAGGAAGATTTGCAGTGTCTATCAGGAAATCTTCTAGAGTAGCTAGGGATTGTAGCTGTTTCCCAAGGGATGCAATTGTTTTCTGGCATTCTGCAAGCTTGTCAGCAGCCACTGCTAAATCCTCCTGCTAATGAGAAAGTTCGCATACCATTATTAATTTTCATCTTTTTTCTTCACATCGATGTGTCTATACATGAATGACAAACAACATAAGATAGGTTGAGAGAAAGAGCTACCTGTTTTATTTTCAATTCACCATTTGAACTAGAAGTTTGCTGAGCTTCAGCTTCCTGGGCTCTTTTTCTAAGCTCGTTTTCTAATTCACGACACTTAGCTTCCATGTCTGATGACAAGGATTTTTCTCTTTCAACTTCTGTCTTCAAAGAATCAATATTTACAGACATCGTCCGTGCTTCTACCTCCATGCCATAGAGTTGAAACTCGAGCAACTCTTTTGACTCATTTACCACATCTAGCTCCTTCTGCAGCCCTTCCAACCTGGTTTGAGTTTCCTTAAGCTGCAAAGAGGACACTTTAAGGGCATCTTGACTCTCATTTAAAGCATTCTCCAGTTCAGTTTTCTCTGCTTCAATCTTCTCCAGCTTTTGTTCTAATTCGGCCACCCTTTGTGTAATGGAATTGTATTCTGCTGCCAAAGGGTTCTCAATATTGGGGGAATCATGAGAAACAACATCAGATGTTACTGAAGGTGTCTTGTTTGCAGTTTCAGATAATGCGGCAAGTTGCTCCATCTCCAAGAAATCATCCATCATATCGATTTCTATAGAACAGGCAGCAAGAGTTTTAGGCATGGCCTTTTCATTCTTAAATTGATCAAGCTCAGCAATGAGTGCTGAAGCCCATGAATTTGAGCAACTTGGTTCATATTCTCTTGTTTCCAGTTTACTCATCTTGAGGGCATCATTGTCGACTGTGTTTAACCGCTCTCCACTGTCAGACTGACTATCGGTGACAGAGTCCACATAGAAAGATGAAACAGCAGAGGAGCGTTGATCATTGAATGGGGATGATTTGCGAGCCATGGCCTGTAGCTTACGACACTCAGCTTCAAGTTTGGTCAGCTTTTTTATGCTTTCCAGCTGCTGCTTGCTGGCAGTTTCTGCTGCTTGAGTGCTCAAATCCCTCTCAATAGTCCTAATTTCCAACACTTCTGAACAAGAGAGAAGTTCAATTTTGAGAGCTGTGTTCTCTTTCTCTAGATACTTAAGCCTGACAAGGATATCAGGATCAGTGGAAGTAGGCATTTCAGCTTTACCAGCCTCCACTTGTGTCTGGAGCTTAAGTAGCTGTTTCTCAATTGCAGTTTTTTCAGATTCCAATTCATTTTTTTCTGCCATAGCATCTTGAATCATTTTCTCTTGCTCATCTCTAGCTTGTCTCAACTGCCTGACACATTCCTTGAGTGCACCGTCGAGATGACTGACACGAACTTCCAAAGTCAAGTTCTGCTGCACAGCTGCATCTAGTTGTTGCTTTAGAACTGCAACTTCATTTTCTGCCTTTTCCCAACCTACCAAGATGATAAAAAGCATACAGGAAATTATCAGACCAAAAATCACTTTCAAGGAAGGTGATGGAAGAGGCATATTCCACAAAATTGTTTCAGCATGTGAAACACATACCAGAAAAAGGGGTGTACATGAAGAG
Source organism: Solanum piurae (assembly GCA_029582685.1). Classification (NCBI taxonomy): domain Eukaryota; kingdom Viridiplantae; phylum Streptophyta; class Magnoliopsida; order Solanales; family Solanaceae; genus Solanum; species Solanum piurae. The sequence continues at coordinate 16,321 of JAJOOO010030274.1, forward strand.
ACAGCCAAGAGACAAATCTTAGCTCCCATTTGGACATGAATATTTTTTCCTTTTTTTCCAAGAAAAAGAATTTCAAAAGTGTGTAATTATACATTGTACTGATTTCTTGAAGAAAGAAAAAATTGAAGAGGAATTTCAAGTTCAAGTGAACTTCTTCTTTTTTTCCATTCACAGAACTTCTATTTATTTCAAGTTAAATGCATGTCCAATACACAACTACAACTTCCAAATACCCTTTTTACAACTTTTTTTTCTTTCAAATATCACATTTTGAATGTCCAAATGCCTTAATTAGATTGCAATCACAACAGAGGAAGAAAGGAGTGGAAGAAGATACCTGCGATAGCTTCTTCAGCAACTTTAGCATGCTGCTTAACTAAGTCTTCTTTGGCGCTAACATTAACAAGAGCAGCTGATAATTTCTCTGTCAAGCATCTCAAGCTTTCCTTGGATTCATCATCAATGGATGCAGCTTTTGAGGTTACCTCTGGTGACTGCTTGTCATGGTCAGGAAATTCTTTTAGTGCATCCTGCTTCAATGAAAAGAACGGGTGATCCTTTGTCGTAAAAGAAGTAATACAACAGCTAAAAATGTTAAAGCTTTTCTCAAAAAGAAAATGTTCTAAATTACACAGAGTTGGTTCTCTGGCAGCTAGTCAGTAAGTCTATTGAATGATTTTCGATATGAGACAAATGACCCTACAAAGAAGCTATAGATGGTGCAGTGATAAGGACAACATTTTCTTCAACAAAGCAAAAGGAACATCTATACATTTATTGAGACCATCTAATCTTAACAAAAAAAAAAATGGTCAAGGGGTGAAAGTATATTCCTTATCAGGACGAAACTGCATGACTACTGTAAGAAACATCACTTATGAAAACTTTTGGCACTTTCTTTCCAAACCAAGATCTTACATCATCTGCTACCATCTAACCTGAGCAACAGATCTTTATACTGGAAAACATATCAAGGCACCAAACTAAAGGTCAATCTTCAGTCACTACTATTTTTAGCTGCACATATAAATTGCTATTCAATCGTCCTCTGCAATTTACATTCACTATTTCAGGAGATGCTCTGCAGATAAATAAACTGTTTGACGCTCAATTAATATGATCTAACATACTCAATTCTTTCACAACAATCTCTTTTATGTTGCTTTTTGCCTCATATAGATCTGAGATTAGTGAATTAACTACAATCTTGGATTGCAAACTTTTAATTTAATAAAACCTTAAACTCTTAAAAAGATAACCTCAGATTCATTAAACAACAAATTAGTATTATACCAATTTAGTTTTATAGATATCATAAATCCCTTCTATGAGGAACTTAGTGTTCGTTAAAACATGAAACATAATTCTTCCCAAGCACCTTAAAATTGGAACTTTATACTAATTCAATGAGAACAAGTGTTGCCCCACAAGTAGGGTAGAAAGTACGCAGACCTTACCACTACCTTTGTGGGGGTAGAGAGGTTATTTCCAATAGACCCTCGGCTCAAAAAAAGTGTAACCAAAGCAGGATTGGAAGGAAAATAAAGACAATAAAATAACAATATATATACTAATCCAATATTTAGGTAAACATTTACAATAGATAGGTGTTAGGAAGTACAGGGGAGAAGAATTATGGCTCAATTTAAATGTAGAAATTGGATAAACCAAGGAGAAGGGACGTTCTCTAGATGATGACGGGCAGTCTGGTGGTTCAGCATTATGGGGGGCTATCTATTGTGATTATTTGTCTACAATAACTATAAGCTAGTCATTTCTATAACTAAACCAATAGTGAAAGCCTGATAATGATCAATAAGGACCAATGAACTTTCAAAAATCAAAACTGGTACATATATATGCAAGTAGAAAGAAAATACAGCACTCGCAAACGAAAAACTTTCAGCTGTCAGTGTTTGAGCTGCATATTTAGCTTAACCATTATCAATTTAAAACCCAGGGTGCGAGTGAAGATTAAATGTGAAGTTTCAAAAAAACAGCAGCTTATTTTTTCCAACCGTGTGATATAAGATTATTCCATATCAGCACAATTAACTGAAAGACCAAAAAAAGGAAAAAAAAAGCTCTCTCTCTTTTTGCCTTTTACCTGCTCATCAGAGTATCTCTCCGAATATGAAGACAAAGAACCAGAACTCTCCGTTTCACCAGGGCTCTTATCGGAAGGTCTCCTTTTCCACAACCATTTCCTCTTTTCCATCTCAATAACCATTTAATCTCCTAAATGCTCATAGTACAATGTCCATCTGCATATAATTGAGACCCTCAATCAATAACAACACAACAAGACATTAGTCCAACAGAAAAATGACCCAGATAACCTCTGATATGACTAAGCTCCATCCCAAATGCAAAGAAAGAACTAATATACCTATGCCCTAGAGAATACAACAAGTTGTCCAAACACACTGTCATTTAACAACAACTATAACTTGGCTTCGAGTTCATTCAGCTTTCCTTCAAATCCACTCAACTATCCATCTAAACTCAAAAAATAAGCATTTTGAACTATAGATAGAACAAAAACCAAACTTTACCATTACTCTTGATCAAACAAACAAGAAGCCCCCATCTAAAGCAAACTCATCAAAAACCTCAGAAATCACAATCTCAATCACACCCTCTACCCAAAAGTATTAATGGCAAACCAAAGTGACATTTCCTTTGCAATAGAAAATGACCTGAACTCAAAACACCAAGCCAAAAAGGGACAAAGGAATATTTTTTAACAGATCCATTGCTGGCCCATTTTCAGTTTATTGTCTCCAAGATTAAGCATGAACAGATTATATGACTCTACTGTTTCAACCCAAAATGCAAAAAGAAAAAGAGAATCAAGAAATCAACATACATTACTGTAAAGAAGCAGAGAAACCAATAACAGATGAATTGGGGTTTCAAGATTTCAGATTGATGAAGCAATAAACAAATTCAGCCAGTCAAAGATCTGTGCTGTGAATTGTCAGAGAACAAGTACTAACTACTCAATTATATCCAAAACCCAGAAGCAAGAAGCCTCTATTCATTCAAATTTCTCAAAAAAATATAATCTTTTTTTAATATATGCTGCTTTTTTGGAGAAAAAAAATGATATTTTTTTTTCTGTGTGGAGATTTTTGAAATAGCTAAGGGGACCCAGAAGAGGAGCGCATGTGATATGCTGAAATGGAACAAAGGAAGAATGAGACTTTTTGGATCACTTTTTTCAACTTTCTTAATGCTCTTCTGTTTTTTTCCTTTAAGAAAAAAAGAAATATTTTTGTTATTAATGATAAAAAATAAGTGATAAATATTTGTGGGCTATAAATCATTTTATAAAGGGTAAAATGGATATTTTAAAAGTAAATTATTAAAGAATTATTTATTTGCTTATTTGTTTTGAAATTTATAGTTTAATACTCAATTCCCGCCCAAGAAAGATGAAGTGAATTTTTTTATTTTATTTGTATACTATCGAGAAGTAGTTCAGTAAGTTCGAGTACAGAATTATTTTTTTTAAAAAAAAAGTGGAAATGTCACAAATACCCCTTATTGTTTTTGAATATATTCATTTTAGGGTGTTTTGATTTGTTTTGATTGAAGGATAAAAAAAGAAATGAAATTAAAGGCATTACTTTTTAATTTATTGTTGATATGTCTGGATATAAGGACAAGTAAAGACAGAATGTTGAAGTTGTAGTAAATTTAGCTAACTGCTGAATTTGAAGATCTAGTTTTGTCTAATAGTTGAAATTTTGGTGTTTTTATCTTGATTTGTATGAAAAAGTTGTCGTTTTAAAATCTCAATAGATTAAGTCACTTATGTATGGTACACTTTATTATGTTTTGATTTTATATAGAACTTAAATTTTATTCTCGATTGATTTGAATATGATAAGAAATAACTTTCATTATATAGGTTGGTTTGACATGAATTAATTTAAATATAGTGTTGTATATGTGCTTGTTGAGCCTTTTTCTTGCCCTCGGAAGTTTTCATGTATAGCATTCTTGATCGGGAGATGCGTTGTTAATTATCCTTTGATCGATCTTGTGTATCACATGGTGTGACGGATTGGATCACTTGACACAGAGTAGAAGGTATTATATTTAACTTCTTTTTTTTATGGTTATATTCAATATTCACATTAAAATTTGACTAAATTTAAATTTACATCTGAATATATATGCATCACCTCAATATTACTAATTGTTCACCCATTGAAGGCAACATGTGTTGGGATTTAGAAGCTCCTTTAAGCGTACATGCATGTTTGGGTGACGTAGAATGAACTACATGGATCAATCAAAATATGCTTAATTGTATAACTAATAATACTATAGAGTATAATATTTAAAGAAGTGTCATTGTGTGTAATTGAGTTAGATTATCTCGAGTCTCTTGCACATGGAATGTGATTATCAAATCTGCCTTTGTGTTGAATATTCTCTTATATATAAGAGGCCAGGGAGCTGCTCCTAACAATATGTCTGTTTGAGTTGTGTGCTTTTAAATTAACGGTGGATCTCACATTAAGAAATTGTAATTTTTTTTGTTTTAGTTATTTATTTTATTTTCTATTTTAATCTGTTATATATTTAAAAATCGTGTTAAAAGTGTTATAAATCACAATAATTTATAATTTAAAATATTTTATTGTCATTATTGTGTATTTAAAAATTACTTAAAAGGTACTACATATAAACCATAATAATTAACAAATTAAACTATTTTGATGTCTAATAGTTTACGTTATACATTTAAAATTTACGTGAAATTTACAACAAAACACACAACTCTCAACACACAACTCTTAACACAAACACACAACTCTTAACAGTACGTTATACATTTAAAATTTACGTGAAATTTACAACAAATTAAAATAATTAATAACTTAAAATATTTGATTATATATTAAAAAATTACATTAAAAGTAATATAAATAATAATAAACAACTTAAAATAATTCAAAAACATACAAGAAAAATTGATTGTTTCTCGAAATCTATTGGTGCAACATAAATTGAAACATATTGAATGACATGTATTATTTGGAAATTACATAAAAGGTAATATCAATCATAATGATTAACAATTGAAAATATTAAACATTATTCTATAAAAAAATTGTTTGACTTTCCGATTTCATATATTATTTGAAAATAACATAAAAAGTATTATAAATCATAAGAATTAACAACTTAAAATATTTTAAAAGAACACAAAAAAATTGATTGACTCTCCCAATTCCATTTGTATCACATAAATTGGGACAAACAGAGTAACATACATTCAACTCATCCTGACACACGCTCCTATATCAAGTATGTCTCGTAACATTGCAGAAGTAAAATAACTAACTACGTTATCTTTAAAAGATTTCTTTTGAAAAAAAAATAGTTTATTAGTATATTTTTTTTTAAAAAAGCAAATTTACCACTAGACAAAGTGTCTAGTGGTCTTTTATTAAAAATAAAAAGATATCAATAGGGATAAGTACAAGCAAGGGGGTTAGGCCTTACCTTATTAATCCTAATGAAGTAGCTAACTTCTACTAACTAACAAGCATGAAGAAAATAAGAGCTATAGAGAACTAAGTATTTTGTGATCAGCACATAATTTGTAATGCACTTCATGATGATATTATAAATGAGGATGCTTAAATAATGCAAAACTATGACGATCAAGAAGAAGGTTGAGTTATCAGCCTCAAACATTCTATTACGAAAGCATGAATTAAAAAATAATAATTGCCCATAAAAAATAACATATTGGATCTTGTTGAACCTATTGATACTGTTATATGGTTCTATTTTGCCTATCGCATCAATAGGTGCCTGAAACAAACTCTCCAATCACTTTACAGTCCCAACTATGTTGCCTTCCATGTGTCTTATTTTGTTTTTGTTGCTTTCACTTCTTTGTTGCCTAGTGATATATCGTGTTCCATAGACACTCTATCAAAGCATATGTCAAATATATTGTCTTCCTCATCTTCACCAAGAGAATCCTCGCCTAAATTAATTGTATTTGACGCTAAGGCCCTTGATTCATTCTTCTTTGCAATCACACATTTAGACACAAGTACGGAAGCTTCTAGGCTTAATTCTATATTCAAAACAGGTGGTGAAATCTGCTCTTCTTGGATCAAATTGTTGTCATTCTCTGTTGACCTTACTAGCTGTCTAGATTCATCAAGCGACTCCAAAGATGGGGTGAGAGATCTTATGAGTCGAGGTATTTAATGTGGCCATGAATGGCTTAATCGTTGGATTGGATTTAAGTAGCACGACATCTTGATTTTCTTGAATAATTGTAGTTACTTCAGGATTAGAAATATATAATGTTGGAGTCATAGTATTACCATTTTTTTCCAGTAGCCTTCAATAAAGCATCAAAGTTATTCGAACATAATAGGTCTCTTGAGGCATTACTAATATCTTGTCTCTTCTCATTGTCCTGAAAATTCTCAGTCGCACCCTTTCCACTACACGAAGAATTATTTCGACTACCCGAGAAAAGGGTCCGACTACTAATTGAATTTTTGTGTGCAACCAGTGTCGAGTTTTTAGTTGCAGTCTCATTTTCAACTTGCAAAACATGCTCCTCAGAATTTTCAGCATTTTCAAAATCAGGCATCTATTAGTTTTTGTCCTAAATCAACTCGCGACGCATCAATCCCAACTCTTGATGTTTCACCTGCGTTTTTAGTTGCATCAGACATCAAATTTAGCCGAAATTCATTTGATTGCACCTCATTAGTAGCAGCCTTTTGGTTATTTCAATCATCTGTAGCATCCACATTTTTTTGGATTTGTAATATCTGTACAGATTAGGACTTAGAGCGAACTCTTGATCATTTAAAACATCTAAAATACCTTTATTTCCAGTAGTTATTTGAAGACCAGTATTACATGTATAAATATTCATTGAAGCTGCATGATTTTGCTCAGAAGTGGCAGCAACCAATTGTCGATCTAAAGCTAAGCTACTTTGATCGACATCTACAACCCTTCTTTTTTTCATTTAGTATTTCTCTCGCATCACCTTGATATTTGTCACTATCGTTAGTACTTTTTAAAGCAGCTTCAATGGTATCATCAATTTGTTTGTTATTTTGATTTTGTTCGAGATCAAACAACAACTACCCTCATCATGACCTTGGTGCTTCCATCAACTGGTTTTACGATTGTTTTTGAGTTAATTTGGACAGATAGTTAATTTTTAGGATTATAAATATTTTTTGTTACAATTATTGGTAGCTTGAATTTAGAAGTTAGTCTCCCTATTTCTGTATTATTTGAATTTAGAGATAAGATAGTAGCCTATTTTTGTATGTTTTAGTCCGAAACTAGAGTTATAAATGTATATCTCTGAGTTATTATTAAAAGGAAAAAAACATAAAAGGTTCTTACAATGGAGTTCCTACTTCATTCTGTTCATTCATACTATTTATCAGTAGTCCCTGATAATTTTTCAATGCCAAAGAATTTAAACCTTATTACGAAGTAGATGGTGTTAGCGATAGAGAGATAGGGAAATTTAAAATTGCATTGGGAATCGTGCCTGCGACTTTTTCGTATGTTAGTAATTTTGTAGAGTTCTCACAGCACAATGATGTGGTACCAAAATGAAAAAAATGATTAATATCTGTAATCTTAATATGAGAATTACATAAGTGTTTAATAGAGATATTTAAAATATAAATAAAGTGCAATTACGAATTTTGAATAAAATAATTTATAATTTATTATTATAATAGTGATTGAAATTAAAATCAAATTATTTGCATAGTAAAGAGCTTTAGTAATTAATTTATCAGCATACTCAAAATCCTATTTCTAGTGGAAAAGGAAGAATACATGTTCATTTCTTCAATTTTTGGATGTTGTAAGTAGTGATTTCTCTGACCTAGAAAAGACATTAAATTTCATATAATACATTTAAGTTCAAGTAATAAGAGAGTCCGACTAAGATTTTGAGAGCAATGAAGAAAACTACAAAACTAGAGTCGGAATTGATTTAAAATATTTGCTCACACTTTGAGAGATAGCTCTTGAGTTAAATTTTCCAACACATTTTGTATGTACTACAATCTTGTACTTATTGCCTATAATTCATGTAAGCACATATATTTTTGAAATACTTTATTGTGTGATACTTCTTAAAATTATTAACACATGGATAAGCATAAGTAAATGAGAAAATGGCCAAAAAAAAAACTCAACCTATAGCCAGATTTTTAACTACACAATCATACTTTACGGGGATTTTATTAACCCTGAATTATTTTAAAATAAAATAAGTAGCCCCTTAAAACGTCAAAATCAGATATGTGTCTTGTGGTGAAACACACGCGCTTGACACGTGTTTTCACCTGTTGATCTTTTCTTAAAAGACGTGTTTTTCTCTTTCTTCTTCATTCATTTTTTAGCCCTAATTATTTTGTGAGAACTTTGATTTGGAGAAAATATTGGGGGTTAAATTGGGGGGTCTCTTTTATCTTCTTCGGAGGGATATGTCGCCGCCTTCGGCATAGTCTGAAAATTTCGCTGCCACCACCATCTCCACCTATGCCTTTGTTATTTATCCGTCTTCACCATTAGCTCCTCCACCTACTAAAAGAGCTCCCCGCCATTTCTTTCAAAGAATAAAGCTTGAAAAAAAGAACATTCACACCACCAACAAGACCACTTTGAATCTAATTTAAGCCTACCACTAAAGGAAAAAAAAAGCTAAATCATGTGAAGAGACTCCAATTAATGTTTGCGGGTATTGCCACAATTTTATAAGTCTATGTGATGGAGTTTTTTATAATCAAGAGAAAACAATTGCTTGTCAAGAATCTAGAAAACAAACTAAAAAAACATGAGGGATTAGGATCTACATGTTAAAAAAAATAAAAAAAATTAGGGTTCAATTGCATTTGAACCCATATTGATTTTTCAAATTTGATTCAAATTATTTTTTGGTGATTGGAGATGGTGGATTTGATTGTTTTTTAAAATTTTTTACATGAGAGTTATTAGAAATTTACAATAATGAATCCGGTGAAGATTGTGGTAATGGCGCGACGATATTGGGATGATAAAGGTGGAGAGATTTGACCTATGCTACCATGGAGAAGAAAGAAATTAATTTTTTTTAAAATAATAATTAAAAATACATATATTTATGAAATAATATATTTAAAACAAAATTTTAATATTGTTTTGTCTGCTCACTCTCTCAAAGAGAGTGAAATACACTCACTTTGCCACGTAAGCATTTAGGTAGGTAATAATTTCAGTTTTATAAAATTCAGGGGTAATAGGACCCTCGTAAAATATGAATGTGTAGTTGGAAATCCGGTTATAGATTGGGGGGGGGGGGGGGGGTTG
>JAJOOO010030275.1:0-31683 GCA_029582685.1 Solanum piurae
CTGCCTCATTTGTATAATTCACGGATTTGTATAATTCGCAGGTTTGTATAATTCGCGGGTACATTTGTATAATTCAGTTATTTTTGTATAAACTCGAAATAACGAATTTATACAATTACAAACATCAGAAGTGCAAATAGTTATACAAATTCTGAATTATACAAATGCGCGAATTATACAAAACTACAAAGCTGAGTTGTATAATTATAGCTAAAAGTAAACTGCGAATTGTAATTAAGGTAAACTATAGCTATATTAAGTAATTAACTAGTATATGTTTGTTTATACGCGTAATTTTCCCTTTTGTAAAAAGTCGAGTTACTCGATACCTTTTCTGATGATGAGATGAATAGTGAAAGTGCGTGTAAAATGACAAAAATCTAAACAAACATGAACAAGTTTTAATGAATAATTTTTTAAACTTCCTATTATTAAGATTTGGTTTTAGCCTTTAGGCCATACATGTATATGCAAGGGCAAAGCTAAAATTTTGCTTACAAATTCGATTACAGAGAATGAAACTCCTTTTTACATTTAAAAATTCATCTAACATGTATGACTAAATTATCAGAAGACCAATATATTGTATTTTTCTAAAATTCAATATCTATAAACTTAAAATCCTAATTTTACTTTTTGATGTAATATGTTAGTATTGTAGGATCCTTTTAATTAATGAAAAGGACCTTTCACCTTTATATTCTTGCCTGTCCATGATCCAACCACAAAGACAACTAAAACTAAATGAACTTTAGACATTTAAAAGGAAAGAAAAGAAAAGAAAAAGGCACGGGGTAAGATTTATTTATTAGTTTCATACTCGATATTCAGTATTCGTGTTGGAGTCCGACTAAATTCATATTTACGCTTTGTAATGCTCATTTCTAGAGGACAGTCATCCCAACACAAGTTTTTCATTTTCAGGAGCTCAAACTCGAGATCTTTAGTTAAAGATGAAGTGATCTCAACCATTACACTACAACCCACCATGCTAATTTGGTACTTGTATTTGAGCCTGACTAAATTCATATTCGCTCATTGCACATGATTTCTGGTGGGGCAATAATCCCAACAGAATTTGTTCATTTCTAAGAGCTCAACCCCGAAATCTTTAATTAAAGATAAAGTGATCACTATCATCTCACCACAGTTCACATGTTGATGGCTAATATATTATTATCACTAGGGGACAAGGCACAAGTACCCCCTAGACTATGACCGATATGATCGAAATTCCAAAGACACACCTTAACTAAACTAAGGTCCTATTACCCCCCTAAACTTTTTTTTTTTTTTTGTAATTTTATACACCTTTTTGGCCTACGTGGCCTCCAAACATCTCTCACGCGCCTCACCTAAGTGGAGTCACGGAGTGTGCCACGTAAGCCAAAAGATGTACAAAATTACACGAAAAATGAGTTCAGGGTGGTAATAAGACCTTATATTAGTTAAGGTGTGTCTTTGAGATTTCGGTCATAGTCTAGGGGTACTTGTCTCTTATCCCTTATCGCTAGGATGCTAAGAACTATTTGTACTAAAAGAAAAATGTACATTTACAATCAATAAGTCAACAATGATGAATGAATTATGTATATAATTTTAACTATGAAAGCTAGCTAGCTAGCTAATATTGTGTATTAAAGGAGTAACAACAAAGGACAATGCCCATGAGAAGCAAGCTGTAACATATCCAAGTCTTTGATTGATTCTTTAATTTGTTGCCCTAATTTTCTACTACAAGAAAAATATAGCAAATGAAGTCATTTGAGGGGACACTTTCCCAATTTGAATATGGCCCATTATAAGTGGACTTTCCACTACTATATATCAAAGTATGGTGACATCTACTCTTCTTTTTAACTACAAAAGAATCATTACCGCAAGACATAAAGGAGGAGGTCATAAGTATTTATATAGTGAAATTGATTTTCGACAGAATGAAAAAGACATGTAATAGAATCGTAACCATGTGTTGCTTCGTGCAAAGATAGTCAAACAAAGAAAAAAATATCTAAAATACACGATTTTAAAGTCGAATTTTTCTTTTATTGTAAATTTCATTGTTGTCGATATTGACATGTAGAACATGACTCTATCAGACTATGGAGTGAATGATTGTGTTACTAATTTGTAGCTAAATAGATCGTAACTAACAAAAAAATTATAATTCTTCGATAATCCATCATTAAATAGAATACTAACATTTTCTATTTGTCGTTGAGGGTGTGGATGGTTATAATGTCACATCTTAAATCAGAGGTCTCCGATTTGAGTTATGAGTATGGAAATATCCTAATAGGTAAGATATTCCTCGAGTTAATATCTCAGATGGTCACTCAACTTATACTTCTTTTCACAAATTAAGTCACTCAACTTTCATTTATAACCTCAAAGTCACTCAACTATGAATTTTTCTCACAGAAAGTCACTCAACTAATAGTTCTTTTCATAGAAAGTCACTCAACTTTCTTTTATAACTTTAAAATCACTCAACTATGAATATTTTACCTACAAAGTCACTCAACTATTTATATTTCTTTTAGAAAGTCACCCAACCAATTTAAATATATTTTCATTAAATTTTGTTGAAAAACAATTTTTGTTTTAAACTAATTTTTAGAGAAATAATAACTATTGTGAACCTAATACAAAAATAATAAGATTTACACGGTAGCATATTTTTAATCGAAAATGATGTATTGCACTGCATCCACCGTTAATAGTACTGGTTCCTGGCAGCATAACATTTTTATTAAAAAAAAATCGTTTTAATAAATTGGTATTTAAACAAAATTAAATTAAATAATTAAAATGAGTATCTTACTATTTGTTTTTGTTAAGAAATCAGTTTAAAATAAAAATTGTGTTCCAATAAATTTAATAAAATAATTAAAATGAGAATCTTATTATTTTTAAGAAATTAGTTTAAAACAAAAATTATGTTTTAATAAATTTAATAAAATAACTAAAATGAGCATCTTATTATTATTTAAAAAAAATATTTTTCAACAAAATTTAATGAAAATATATTTAAATTGGGTGGGTGACTTTCTAAATGAAATATCAATAGTTGAGTGACTTTGTAAGTAAAATATTCATAGTTGAGTGATTTTGGGGTTATAAAAGACAATTGAGTGACTTTCTGTGAAAAAAACTATTAGTTGAGCGACTTTCTGGGAGAAAAATCCATAATTGAGTGACTTTGAGGTTATAAATGAAAGTTGAGTAACTTTCTGTAAAAAGAAGTATTAGTTGAGTGATTATATGAGATATTAACTCGATATTCCTCTTTAGTGGGTCTTACTTGGCTCAATTTGGATTAATCAAACCCCCAATAATGGATATCGGATATCGGCCCAATATTTATGTATTAAAAATGATTACTTCATCTGCACAAAAAATCAACAACTTCTTAATGTAATTATTTGGTGAATCGTATCTACTATTCTTGACTAGGAATATTAAAATTCTAAAATATTGGGAAAAAAGTTGTTGATTGATCCTAATTAATTATACACGAGATCAATTTTTAATGCTTCTTTTTATTGGTTAAAACTATATGTTGGAAAAAATATTGGTAAAATTCAACTTTTATTCTAACCTTTATCAGTTAAAACATATGTTTTTGATCCCTTCATGCATAAAAGTTATTTTATTTGACTATTTATAAAATTATATTATAGTACAAATTTAACAATAACACGTGAATAATTAAATGGTGTATCGATAAATGATTATAATAGACGAAAATTTTATTTTTAAGAAAGATGAAGTTAACCTTTTGACGATTTCCTCAATAATTTTAACGATTATTAGTTTATATTTATTATTAATTAATAGGTACATAATTATTATTTATGTTATTGAATGTAGGTATACTAAAATTCTCCCATTGTAGTTGGCATGAATGGCGCAATTATTATTACATTCCGACAATAAAGTTTTATTTAAAAAAGTCAAATATTATGCAATTAAAGTAAAAAGAAATTAAGACCAAGAATATGTCAAGCTTTATACCCACACACAAAAAAAGATAAATTTATTTAATGGTGTACAGCCATAAAGTTTCAACTAATTAAAAAGACCAACCATATCCAAATAAAAACCCTTTAGATTTTTATTATTTTTTGCATTTTCATACATAGTCATTAAGGGTGTGTTTGGTAGTTGGAAAATATTTTTCTTAAAAAAAGGTGTTTTTTCACTTATTTTTTAATATTCGATAAGTAAATAAAAAATATTGTCTCAAAAATAATTTTACATTTATAATCTAGGCAAATATTATGGGATTGACAGTTGAAGTCGAGCTAATGGATATGGGTGTGGGGTTTATGTAATAGCGAAGCTAAGAATTTCGCTAAAAGTGTTCAAGATTTTAATGTATATAACTATAGAAAATATATTTGACCTGTATACACAACATTAGAACTTTATGTATATATATATATAATTTTCCAACGAAAATTGTTCGGCTGACAATCCTTCAATCTATATAGCTACGCTACTAGGGCGATGGGGGGTGGGTTGGTGATTGAGATGAGATAATCAATATGAAATGTTACTTATATTGGAAAATTTGTTTTTTCTACCTTTAACAAAAAAAGTCATTTTCTCATTTCTAAGATCGTCTTGTTATTTTAAAGTAAATATTTTCTAAAAAAATTGACCAATCAACAAGAAATTTTTCTCCGTACCAAACACACCCTAAAAATATTATTACTTCTAAAAGTTGCCTTACTTTTATGTCTATGCATAGCCACCTACTAAAATGTCAATAAGTTTCAATGTACCTGTAACACATTATTATTGTCTTTTGGCCAAAGTTCATGTGCTCTATGGACTATTATAGCTAGCTTTATAGTCATCACCAAGAAGTTGATCATTGTGTGGAATATGAAAAAGTTGTATTTGAAAAATAATAAGAGGTCCATTTCCATAAACATAATTTAAATTTGTCCCTCGGGTTACATTATTATCGAGCCTAAAAACGTATGTATCATATAATTTGTGTTATGTTTAGTTATACAATTCTTTGCTTTTCTCTCCCATGTATCATGTACATACCTTTTTTGGAAGATTATCAGCCTAGAGTCCTGTTAGTTTTTCTTTCCTGACTAACCCCCATCGGTCAGCCCTTTATCATGAGCGTCATATCTGACGTTGTTGACTCTTGTTTAATGATAACATGTATGTGGTGACCACATTAGTCTTTTTCAATATATGTGTGTGCGCGAAAAAATATATATGAAAAACTTTATAGATATATAATTCTGAAACTCATTAACTCTAAATTCTAAATAGAGTCTATGATGTTACAACCAAGAATGCAAATGTATAATACTTTTTTTGTTTCAATTTATTTTTTTGGTTTCAATTTGATACATAGTTTAAAAAAAGTTACAAAGATTTTTGAATCTTGTGGTATTAAACTAAAAATATGTAGCATGTATTAAAATGTCTTTTAATCTTATAGTCTTAATCATGTCATGCAGGAAGTTGGAATTAAAAAATTACTCAAAAATGAAAAAGACACTTCTTTTAAACGGACTATAAATAAAATTAAGACGGAGAAATTGAAACGGAGAAAGTATTTGAGATATACTAGCTGTGTGAAATCTTTTCATATCAAACATGTTCCTTTAAGAAATTGGTAGTATGACACAATCAAGAATCAATAAAATTGGTTGATGTAACTAGAATGGAAAAAGATCAATAATCAAACAGATTAATTTTTATTTTATACAGAAATAAATGTACTAAAAGTAATTTGAAAAAAGGTCCACAAGTTTTTGTTTGCAATAATTTATCACTTTTTTTTTTTTTGCATTTTATTCTCATGATTAAATTTAGCCTCTTTTTCCTTCAAGAAACATTTTTAGATGGCATCCTAGGTGCATGCATCAAAATAATAATTTCATTTTTGTCTTTTTTTATGTTGTTGATTAAAAAATTTATAAATAATTATCTATTATCTTTTGGATTATTTGATAGCGCAAATACTTTTTATACCGTCAATATTATGCAAGATAAGCTCATTCATGTGCTCTTCTAGGTTACTAATCTCATTTTTAAATGAACGATTATTATTTATAATTATCTTTTAGATAACTAGGTAACTTGATAACGTAAATATTTATACACTATCATAATAATAGAAGTTAAGAATGTGAACTTGGTCACGACCTACGTGGTCGACGTAACATTTAAAGTTGACACCATGTGATTTGGATGTTACGTTTTCAAGCCGGAGAAACCTCTTATAGAAATATAAAATAAAACGGTGTACGTAAGATCCAATGTGGTTAAATCCTTCCTTTAAACTCCATGCATAGCAGAAAGGTTAATGCACCAGAATTACCATTTAACTTTGACCTCAACTTGCATCTAGATACCCTCCAACTTTAAAATGTGCACAAATTTATATATAACGTATGCATCCTACGTGATAACGTGCTATGTAGCATCTTACGTGTATTATGATAGATAGTGTACCATCTACTTGCAGTGTTCAAAGTTACTGTAAGCAAAACAACCAATAATTGTAAAACTGAGATAAGGGTAGATGACAAAACCATGCAGCTGTCACAAAATGCATTTATTAGTAGTACTACAAGACATTAATATCTTATTGTTAAAAGAATTTTCATTTACTGACAAAGAATATTGACAAAAATAGTACCAACACTTGCAGACTCACAACAGACATATAGTTATTGCTTACACCTATCTTATTTTGACAATCATTTTTATTTACATATACTCATTTGACACTCAAAGATGAATAGTAGTAGTAATAAAGAGAACAAATAATTTATGTTCATCAATAGAAGGAAACAACAAATAGACACAACAAAAACCTTGCAATTAGAGAGCAAGAAGGCCAATATTCAAACAGACAAGTGGAGATTACTACTGTTAGTCAATATGTATCGCGCGCCAAGCAGTGATCGTGTTCCATAGTTATAGGTTAGATGCTGTGATCCTTACTGCAATGTGAAGCCATCAGGTTCTGTTTCGATCGTTCATTCAGAGGAAGCTTGCAGTCTTTCTAATGCATCAGATATGTGTCTCATTGAAGGTCTTCTCTCCGGGCTGCTGTGAACACACGCCATTGCAATCTTCAAAACCGAGATCATTTCCTCTTCTTTATCAGCATCTTGAGCTAAATATGAGTCCAATACATCTGAAAGTGGCTTCTTCTCTTCAATGCACCAGTGAATCCAGTTTACTAGATCCATTTCAGTAGAACCTACTTGAATAATCGGGGTTCTTCCTGTGATCATTTCAAGCAAGATCACTCCGTATGAGTAAATGTCCCATTTTTGTGATGGTTTCACCACTTTCAATGCCTCGGGAGCTTGGTAGCAAGAACCAGAAGTTGTAGTTGATGTAACTGTCCCGGACTCTGATGGTGCACTGCCTTGCTTACTTTGTTGTGGTTTCTCAGAGGTCATGTGGTTGGATTGCAACATAGGGGATGCTCCGGCTATATTAGCAAGACGTCCAAGTCCAAAGTCGGAGATTTTGGGCTCCATGTCGTGCCCAAGTAATATATTAGATGGCTTTAGATCACCATGAACATATTTCTTGGGACTGTACTCATGTAAATAAACCAAACCTTTTGCAGTACCCTTCATTATTTTCAGTCGAATGGACCACGAAAGTGGTGTAAATGACACCATACCAGGTTTTCCTAAGAATTGAATACACAAGCGAAAAGACAAGTTAACAACTTAATAATCACGAAAGCTTAAAACAGTTGTGGAAATCAAAGAAAAAAGGATAAACGAGAAGGCAACAGCCTGAGTTTGAAGCGTACCGTGAATTGCAGTGGTAAGGTTTCCATTTGGAATGAGGTCATATATCAGTAGCTTCTCGTCGACAGACCAATAATAGGCACGAAGAGTCACAATATTTTGATGTCTCAGTTTTCCAATTGCTTCCACCTCCGTCTGGAATTCCTTAAATCTTTGCGAACCACCCTCGCCTAATCTCCTTACGGCCAAGTTAAGCCCGTCTTCAAGCACAACTTTGTACACAATACCGATACCACTTTTACCAAGGACAAAAGCAGATGCCTTGAGAAGTTCATCAAGATCAAATGCCACTTGATTATCTAGTGCCACTAGATCATATTGTTCAACATTTTCCGATAACGTCTCTGACTCATCCTTCCTAAAACATAAACACTCTTTCCTTCCTTTCCCTCCCCCCTTCTGAAAACCAAAACCGGATTCATCCTTTTTCCTCCCACAACCACAGATTCTCGAATAACAATATGAAAATAACAACCCAATAACACAAATCCCAACCACATCCCCCACGATTATCGCTATTACAGCACCTCTACTCAAACCTCTACCATTCCCATCCCCTCCAGCACCATCTAAGGGAGGTATGTTATTAGGCAAGAAAGGTTCCGAGGACGGTGAACTCGCGTCACTTTGCGCAGAACACTGGTTTTTCAACGGAGGTCCACAAAGCCCAAGATTTCCAATAAAAGCAGTAGGTCCTCTGTTAATCAGAGCACCATTTTGTGGAATTGGACCACTCAAATTGTTATAAGTCAAATCAATATACACCTTCTCAGGAAGATTACCAAGACTAGCCGGAATCGAACCACTAAACATATTATGAGACAAATCAACAGTTCCTTTCAAATTAGACAAATTTCCCAAATCACTTGGAATTTTACCATCAAATTTGTTGAATCCAAGATCAAGTTCTTCCAATGCAGACAAATTACCCCCAAACCCCTCTGGTACAACACCAGTAAAGTTATTATGACTTAAATCAAGAACCTTCAATCTCTTACACTGAAGTAATGTTACAGGCACAGACCCATTCAAGAAATTTTGTGATAAATCCAAAGTTTGAAGATAATTTAGCTTCCCAACCTCATAAGGTATAACCCCAGAAAAGGAATTCCCATAAAGAACCAAACTTTGCAAACCTTGAATCTCAAAAAGCTCAACAGGCAAACTACCAGAAAACAAATTACTTCTCAAATTAACATGTCTAAGCTCAGTAAGAGATCCAAGACTAGAAGAAAGAAACCCAGTGAGTTTCTTTTTAGGTATACTAACAGATACAACTTTTAGGTCTTTGCATGTAACACCATTCCAAGAACAAGGGGTTTCATCAGAAAAGTTCCAATTTTTAAGTGACCCTTCAGGGTCTTGTCCAATACCTTTTTTGAATGACCAAAGAGCTATTCCTTCATCATTCAAAGAAGTAACAAAAACACAACAACTACACAGAATCAAGAAAATGCAAAAACACAAAAAAGATTGCATTTTTATCTACAAATATGATGAAATCAAGAAAGTGACAACTGAAAAATGAAAAATGAGCAAAAGGGTGTCTCAAAGACCTTACCTTTTGTACACCAGATAACCAAGAATGGAGCTTAAGAGAGAAAAAAGAGTGTGAAAGGTGAGACTTTTGAGAGTGAGAAAAGGTAAAGTCGATTTCAGCTAAGAAAATAAAAAGACGTTGGGAAAATAGATTAATGTTTTTCTCAACATTGGGGAAAAACAAACAGAAGAAAGAACTAAAAAGAAGCTTTAATGTAGTATATCAATGTAGTGGGGTTATAAGGATATATATGGGACAATTTTAGGACCCATTAAGCCAATAATATTAGGTAAATATAGAAAAAACAAGATTTTTTGAAACAATTGAAATAATAACAACAATTGCATCAACGAGAGCTGTGGTGGAGTGGTAACTATTCATTTATCGTTAACAGACGTCTTGTGTTTGATTCCTGTTGGATATGAAATTCCTTTTGTTAGGGAGTCTTTCGAGCATTTATGAAAGGAACATTAACAATAATAATAGACAACGATAAAGTTCTCTCAGGTACGGAATCGCTATGGTAAAACATTATTCAAAACATTTATGAAAGGAACAAATAGACAACAAATAATATCAACTATCAAAAACAAGAAACTATATGAATAGAGTTAATACTATGATAGACACGATGCTCTACCACCAAGACTAATCACGTTAAAAAATAAGAGAATGTTCAACTTCAACTCTAATCATGACCTCCATACTTTGTTAATTAAAAAAATGATATTCATACCTTTTTATCTAAGGTGAAAAAAGAAAATGAGAAAAATATTATGCCGATACTATTTTTGTTTTTACGTTAACTTTCATCACATTTTGGGTACTGAAGTAATGCATGCTTAGATGGATACCTTCCGATGAAATTTGTATTATAAGAATTTATCATGAATTAATAAAATTTATGTTGATTTTTAGTTACCATAATTCTTCTCTTTTATTGGATTTGAATTTGAGATAGACAATTTAAAATTTCTAGTGTAGGCGTCAAATCTGATTGAATCAACGACACTCTAAATTAATTAGAATCAATGAATGATCTAGCCCTTGAAACCTTCTCTAACTTCGATGAGTTCATATTTAGATGTCAAATCTGATTGATTAAATTAAAAAAAATAGAGTTTTATATCTATCAATCTAATCGAACAGAATGAACAATTATCACCATCTAAGTCGTTTCTCTCTCTTTTACAATCAATATTACTACAACACTCCCTTCCATAATTAATGGTTCACGATTCTATGAATAGAAGCTCTTGAGAGTCATTTATCTATAATCCACAACATATTTTAATCCATTAAAATTTCATTATGATGTATCTTACATCTTCTTTCATCTTTTCTCTATCTCTATATATTTACTAATTAAATATCTTTATATAAGTTAAAAAATAAATTATTATTTTTCTTTCTAGAAATTGGAAATATGTACCAAGTGATGGACCATACCTTATGAAAAGAAATAAATTAAAGAAATGACAACTCACAACAAGTTAGGTTTGGGGTAACTCTATTATCTTATCAACAAAATGGTAAAAGTACAAACAAGCTAATTTTGTAATAATAAACAAAATTTGAGGACCACTTTTTTGTTTTTTGTTTTTTGAGGGGTTAGAATTACAAGAAGAGATGTAGGGTCAAGATTTAAAGTTGGTAAAAAAGTGTCCACATATGACAGTGAGGATTGTCTTTATATTGTTGGACAATTGAGTTAAAAATAATCTATTGTTAATTAGCAAAATTAAATAATACTAATTAGTAACAGATTTCTATAAAAGCATGCACTTTGACTGACTAATTAATCACTTTACATGCTTTATTTGACCTAAAAATATTCTTCATGCCTTTGGTGAAGTGATTTCCAAATGTCTTGAGATGATTTTGGAATTAAAGTCTTACGATTAACATTTTAATAAATCGAGAATTTATTAGAAATAATATTTCTATTCCTCACAAAGATGAAGTTTCCATATAATATGACCTTTTCAGATTGTGAGAATATTATCGTGATATGTTATTATTATATAAAAGATTGTATTCTCAATACTAAGCCTCAAAAGAGAACAATTTTTTTTAATTTGCTATGGTTAATTGGTAAAAGTATAATATAGAGTACACGTGGATTCAATAATTTTGTGTAAGAAATTCTTCCTATTTTTGTTTTGTTTTTCTTTGATTTACTTTTAAAATTGCCTCTATTATATACAAGTTGGTCCCAATATTACATAATAATCATAGCCCAAATGAAATAGAAGCCGTCCACTTTATTATATATATATATATATATATAAAAAAGCATCTCTAAGTAAAGCTGGATAATATCAATCAATCAACTATTGCTTTATTCTCTCAAAACAATGCCAAATTAGTTGATGTACATAGGACTTGATATGTGATGAGACAATATTTCGGAATAACGAAAGTTTAGTATATCAAACCGTTCGTTAGAAGTTTTACGTAATTTAAAAATAGCGAAAATTTAGTATATCAAATAGTTCGTTAGAAGTATTATATAATTGTCGCAATAGTAAGATGTTGTTATATGATAGAAGACAGTGATGAACTCAAGATTTTCACTAAGAAGGCCTAAAATATAATAAAGTAAACACATGAAAAATTGAAGAGAGTCCAACATACATACATATATATAAGAATTTTTTTTTAACTATATATAACTAATGTAATTTTCTATCGAATGGAGTTCAGATGAACCACCTCAACTCTACCTGTTTCAGCCACTAATAAGAGGTCACTTGGTGGGGGAAAAAAAGTTACAAGAAAATTAAGATTGACTATTAAATTCTACGTTATTTAATTTTTTCTTAAACTTTGTGCATAATAATTCTACGCTACATGCAAATAATCACAAATGATCTATTCAAAATTCATAATCTAGCGTGATTAAAGGAGCAGTCACGGAAAATAGTCAAATAGACCTAAATTCTAAGTCATTTTTCTAATTAAAATATATCTTTACTAACTGACTAAAATTTCAAGTCATAGAATTGTTTTCAATTAATTGATTATATAGTATTTTTGATGTATTATATTATCAACCAAAACGTCATTTGATATATTAACATTATCACATTGACTACTGCTCAAATCATTTATCGTAATTTTTAAAAATAATTATTTTAAATTATTTGTCATTTTAAATTTAAGATGAAAGCATGATTGACAAATCAATTATCGAAAGTGATTTGAATGCTTTCATCAAATGACGCATGCATTCTTTTCTCAATTATCTTTATTATAGTAATGGTTCTTGAATCCGATACACACTTTAAGTATAGTTGAGAATACATAAATAGAGTAAATATTTAATGAAAAAAATTATATTTTTAAAACATAAGTAAGAGTAAAATATCAAAACACCTCTCTTAATTAATATTTTATTAAAAAGTGTGACAAAGAGAAAATCAATACTTAAATATTGAGAGTAAAATTTGCTTGTATATATAGCCTATTTGTGAAATTACATCGGTGTGTTGTTATAGTAGTAGTAACTAATTTGGCAATAAAGTATATTAATTTGATTTTCTAGTAAATTAGAGTATATTCTTAATTATTTTTTTTAAAAATAAATAAATTTAAGACATAATTTAGTGATGCAATTAATTAACGAGCTTTTCTAATCACATTATGGTAATTTTCTAAATTTCTGGTAGTGCAACCAACGACGACGTTTCGACGCAATCAATTTGACGGAAAAAGCAGACAAAAAATCTAGCGAACTGATCGTATTCGTCCATTGACGGCAACGGCGACGGCGACGATGACCGATAGTTGCCGCCGAGCTCTTGTGGAAGCTATACATTCGTCTCCTACTCAAGCTGTTATTTATCTCTCCGGCGGAGCCTCTCAGGTCTCTAGATTTGTTGTGATAAGTTTGTTGTTTTAGCTGAATTTAACTGTTAGCATCACTTTATGTTATGAATTTGTACAGGCGCTGGGTTGGTTGATGTCAGTTCCGGGAGCATCGAACACTGTGCTTGAATCTGTAGTTACATATTCCAGAATGTCTATGATTCAATTACTTGGCAAGGTAGTTTGATTTTCAAGTTTAATCATTGATTTTGCAATTATAGAGATTTCACTGCTAAGAAATTGTGTGTTTCCTTTTTTTCTGGAACAGGTTCCTGCTCAAGCTGCTAGTTCGCAAACGGCGGAGGAAATGGCATTGTTGGCTTATAATAGAGCATTAAAGCTTTCTAAACCAGGTAGTGATTTTGAATCTATTGGAATTTTGTGTTTGATTGTGGATTTTATGGTGTTATCTTGTACATTTATCTCTTAGCTAAACAAATTTGGCCATACATTTCTAGAAATTTTCTAGTTCAGTTGAGAGATTTGAGAAAACTGTGTCTATGTGAGCTCAAAGAATAGTCAGTTCCAAGCAAAAAGGAGGTAGGTAAATAGTTTAAATATGCTAGGGATGTGATCATACTAACAATAAGGCAAAAGATCTCATCAGAACTCGGAAGTTAAGCATACTTAGGCGAGTGTAATACTAGTGTGTAACCTCAGGGGAAGTCCTCATGTTGCATCTTTTGCTGAACCTTACTAGTTTAGGGCCGATTTTACTTGGTTGATAGTTAATCAAGTAGAGAACGATTAGAAAGATAAAACTTTCTAGTGTCAAATTGATGTGGTTGGAAGACAATGAACAGACGGTTCATATCCTAGATGACTGCTTGATTAATCAGGAGTGATTTATTTGATATATGTGTATGTAATAATTTGTATGCCATGCATAAATGATGAAAGTTTTCGGTTTTCCAATTATGACAAGCTATAATGACATTCTAGTGTGTGAAACTTGTGCTTGCTACTGAAGATGTATAAAGGCAATAGGTACAACCGAGAAGCCAAAGGGGGTACCAAAAAAAAAGTAACTAGGTGTATCCGCATAGGTTTATTATTACTCTATCTAATAAATATCTCTCTCACAAAAAGGAGGCACCCTAATTTTATCGTTCTTCCTCATTTTTATATTGGATTGTGTGCATGGTCGTAAAACAGTGAGGTCACTTTGATTCAAAGTCATCTGACTATTTTTCACCTAGATGTGTATTACAAAGTTTCACCATTTATTATTAAGTAGCTTTTTATTCCTTGATATGTGTTGTTTTATTTAAATGACGTGATTTCAATTTGTTTGATTGTTCAGGTTCACCAGTTCTAGGTGTGGGTTTTACTGGTGCCTTGGCTAGTGCACAACCAAAACGTGGAGATCATAGGTATTCTCATAGCATCAGTCAGTCTGTCCTGATATATCTTTTCAGATTCTTATTCCCTTAGGAGCAACTTGCATTCAGGAATTATCATTTTTGTTTCCTATGTTCACTAGGAGGGGAATAAACTGGTTTTCTTTTAACGATTCACGTGAGATTTCTATTCTATAAGAAGAGGTGACTATCCTGATTACCATTTGCTTTTACGACAACATGAAATGGATCAGATTAAGGCAAACCATAATATATGCTAAGATGTATTTGTTTATTCCTCTGAGAAAAATGGAGCTGGTCGACTAAAGGGTAGTCATTCAAGCACAAGATAATATTAATGACAGAAGTTTCCTGCTTGATCTTGATGTCTAGAATGTCGTGAAAATAACTGTTTTTCTCGTTGGTTGAAGACATGCCAAAAGATTCTGCAGTCAGGAATAGTATATTTGTCTGTGTTGATGAACCTTATGCTAATATTTCATGCACATCCTACTTTTTAAGTTGGTATCAACTAAGCACAAATTTTGTTGACATCTTATATGTATGGACGTTAAGAACAAGGATTCTTCTTTCTGAAAATGTGGTTGAGTTGTGTTCATATTAGAATCATTTCATCTGTCAGCTGTATCCCCTAAAGGGAAGAATAAAAGCACCAAACTTTGCCTTCTTAATCAAGTTTGAAAAATCTGTATCCCTTCAAAGACACTTGTGGACCATGTTTGGATCTCTACAAAGATGCCTTTTTCCCAATTAATTGGTATTCCTAGCATTGGAATTTTGATTTGAGAACTTATTCCTCATTCAGTTGTACTTCAAAATTTGGATCTCTTTCTGAGCCTTAGTAGTGCTTTATGAGTAGGTTTCACGTGTCAACCAGAACATCTGACCGGTTTTGGAGCTCAACGGTTACTTTGACTAAGGTATTATTCATGCATGTTTCTCCTTGAGTCATATTTACCTTCTTTATATTAGGGTCTTTGGATTTCAATGACTGAAGTTCTGCTTTTGCTTAAACTGAATGGATGGATACAGGGTATGCGAACTCGTGAGCAGGAAGATGGAGTCTCGAGTCAATACTTAATCAAGGTGTGTATAAAACTTTGATAGAATTTCTAAAAGTGGAACCAGAACCTTTCATACTCCCATTTGGGTAATTAAACAAGTTCAACATACAACTTCGCTGGTTAAATCAACTAAATGTACATAACCTAAACGAAATGCATAGTGCATGGCCAATTTGGAAATTCGAAGGTTCCAATTCTCTTTAGGTATTTCTCTATTTTCATAGCCAATGCTAGATGCTACTTATTATAGTGTTCGATGAATGTGTATATTATATAACTGTGCTCCTTAACGTAAATAATCAAAACTTAAACATTTCCAGTTTTTCAGTCAAAGTTTTTAATTCTGCCTTTTAGGTATTTCCCCAATTATCAAAACCAAAGCTAGATGCTACTTATTATAGTATATAATGAATGTTATAATACTAGGCTCCTTAATGTATTAAATATTCAAAATAATCAAAACTTAAACATTCCCAGATAGTATTCGCTAGTAGAAGCCATACTTTATTGCATTATCTTGATATTGGGTGGGTTAAAGTTAAATGTGTTATGGAAGGTTACATTGAATGGGCTTGTTTCCTCTATCATTTATCCATGCTTGTTTGTCCGGGGAGATAATAATATTTTCTCTTAGGTTTTGCAGCTATATATCTGTGTATCTTACAACTGAACGAATCTATTAAGTGAATACATTTTTCGCTTGTTTGAGCACCATTGAGACTTTAAGACAATCACCGGTAACCAGTAGAGTTTTAGTTTGAAGTGTGGGTTTGTAGATACCTAAAATGTAACTCTGTCTGCAGTCGAGATTTTCTGTAGATCCTCTTTAACTCATTATTCAGTAGTATTTGCTAATCCTTCTATGCTGGAACTTTTATCAAATCCATCCCGTAGATTATTATATTAGCTTCTGTCTTCTGGTTCAGGCAATTGCGAATGCTAGCAAGGTTCCAGGAACTTTTGTTCCGGACTTGACTGAATCAGAAGTTCCAGATGAATATGAAAAGAATTTTGATGAAGACGAGGAGCTAAAGCAACTTCTCAGTGGGATTATATGCTTCAAAGTGTATCCTTTCTCAAGTGGTATGTGTTAATGCAATCAACATAGTCACATTCAGAGCCAACAATTCACTGCATATGTTGATACAGGAATTTTGCAGACACGTCTAATGTAGAGAGGAAAATAATCCTGTCTGGTTCCTTTAATCCATTGCATGATGGTCACCTTAAGCTCTTGGAAATTGCAACTAGGTACACATCTCTAATATCAAACATGGATTTCAACTATTAAAAAGATTGATTTTTTGTACGCATCAAGAAAGATCTGTTTATCACTTAAGAGATTACATCTTATAGCAGAATGCCAAATTTTTTCACGCAGTATTTGCGGTGGTGGATATCCATGTTTTGAGTTGTCAGCTGTCAATGCAGACAAACCTCCATTGGAAATACCTCAAATCAACGATCGTGTTAAACAATTTGAAAAAGTTGGTAAGATTCTAAAATATGATACTTTACACACACCGATAGTAAAAGTTGAAAAACGGCTACAATGACCTGTTTTTTTTATTTTTTGTCAAGCTTCTCAAAGGCTTAGAATGCTAAACTGTACTTGAGGTTATTTCCTTCCAGAAACTAATCTATAAATCGCCACTCAGTCTTTGATGCAATACAAATAGGAAAACAAGAAAAGGAAATTCGAGAGAAGTATATGCATTCACTACAGTTTATCCAGTGGTTTCATATTTGAGTATTATTACTAATAGAATAGGAATAGGTATACACAATCCTACTTAGAATAGGAATAGGAATAGGAATGTAAATAGTATATAGTATCCTACTTGAAAAAGGATTATAATGTAGTGTCCTAGTAGGAAAAGGAGTCTAACTTAATATCTATAAACAGGGTTTCAATGTAATAATGTAGACACACAATTCAATAATACTCCTCTCCTATATTTCTCACATGGTATCAGAGCTTGTATTCAATTAAGTATAAACATATTGTGAGTTGTGACATATTGCCGATTTTCACGTATCTGCAAATCCCAATATGGATCTCTTACAATCCTACCCCGACGATGAAATCACTGACGCCGCCTTCTCAATTTCCCGACCAAAATCTTTCGCCTGATGCTTCCCCAATCCGAATGCTTCCTTCTAAATCCGCTGCCCCTAAAGTTGACAACACCATGCTAGCCCTAGCAGTCACCGGCGAAGCTGCCAGAGCTCAATCCAAACCCCTTGACCCGACCCAACACCTTGTTGGATTCAACTCGATGTACGAACAACTATGGGCACCAATTTACGGCCTAGCTCACCCGTACACAAAGGACGGGTTAGCTCAAGGACTCAGAAATCACAAGCTAGGGTTCGTTGAGGACGCGTCCATTGAACCCTTTGTATTTGACGAGCAGTACAATACTTTTCAGAAGTATGAGTATGCCGTTGATCCCTCTCAAAATAGCTACATCAGTGATTTGGAAAAAATGAAGGGATGTGATGCTATTTCTGTGTATAACATACCACAGCATGAACAGAAGAAGAGGAAGTTAGAGAAAAAGAAGGAAAAAATGGAGGAGGAGGGTGATGAGCAGGACGTGGATATGACGGAAATTGATAATCCGTCCACAGACATGGGGTTGATGAAGAACAGGAAGAGTCCATGGGCTGGAAAGAAAGAAGGGTTACAAGTGGAATTATCTGAGGAGCAGAAAAAGTATGCTGCAGAATATGCTAAGAAGAAGGGTGAAGAAAGAGGTGGTGATAAAGAAAAGGCGGAGCCTATGGTTGAAAAGAGCACATTTCATGGTAAAGAGGAAAAGGATTATCAGGGCAGGTGTTGGATCGCTCCACCGAAGGATGCAAAGGCTGCTAATGATCATGTTTTATACCAAAGAGATTAGTTCATACTTGGAGTGGACACACGAAAGGGGTTTCAGCTATTAGGTTTTTCCCTAAGCATGGTCATTTGATTTTGTCAGCCGGGATGGATACAAAGGTGAAGATTTGGGATGTTTACAATTCTGGTAAATGTATGAGGACTTACATGGGGCATACAAAGGCAGTGAGCGATATTTGGTTTAGCAATGACGGGTCAAAGTTTTTGACAGCTGGATATGATAAGCACATTAAGTATTGGGATACAGAAACAGGACAAGTAATTCAAACGTTCTCGACGGGTAAGATACCCTATGTGGTGAGGCTTAATCCTGATGAGGATAAGAAGAATGTGCTGTTGGATGGTATGAGTGATAAGAAGATTGTGCAGTGGGATATAAACAGTGGACAGATTACACAAGAGTACGATCAACATCTGGGGGCAGTTAATACAATTACCTTTGTGGATAATAATAGGAGGTTTGTGACCTCTAGTGATGATAAATCATTACGTGTTTGGGAATATGGTATTCCGGTTGTTATTAAGTATATAAGTGAACCCCATATGCAATCCATGCCATCTATTTCGCCCCATCCAAATGGGAATTGGATTGCAGCACAAAGTCTGGATAACCAGATTCTTATTTATAGTACGCGAGAGAGATTTCAGCTGAATAAAAAGAAAAGAGTTACCGGACACATTGTCGCTGGTTATGCCTGCCAGGTCAATATCTCACCAGATGGACGGTTTGTCTTGTCAGGAGATGGTGAAGGCAGATGCTGGTTTTGGGATTGGAAATCGTGTAAGGTATTCAGAACTCTTAAGTGTCATGAAGGGGTCTGTATTGGTGCAGAGTGGCATCCTCTGGAACAAAGTAAAGTTGCTACATGTGGTTGGGATGGTTTGATCAAGTACTGGGACTAGTTTTTGGGCAGCCATTTCTGTCTCTGCATTTATTGGGAGGGCAACTTGTTCAATATCAGTTGGTTAGAGGAATGAAGACTCTTATATGCAGTGGGTGGTCAACTCTTCTGGGACACGTTGTCTAGTGGGACCAAGCTATGAATGAATTTGTTGGTCAATGCTAGTCTTTACCTCTGTAAAACAGGTTTTCTTCTCAGATGGTTTTCTTTGGTTGAGGTTGTACCAGTAGTTACTAACAGAGGACACATGTAACTTTCAGTCAAGTTATGATATCCCATAAGACAAGTTAGTTGGAAAATCAGTTGTATTTTCCTCTGTCAATGTCATGCACGAATGAAGTTTATGTCGTATATTGTTTTCGTTATTTCAATCTCTTTTTTCCGCCCTGGCCTTCCAACATAGGATTGTGTATACCTATTCCTATTCTAACAATTACATTCTTACCCTGTTTTCATATTCAAAATATGCTGATGTTTGAATGGTTTCTGTTGGTGTTTTTAAAAATGGGGCAGCAAAAAGAATTGATAGAAATATCTCTCAATGGATTGAAATACTTTCAATAGCTTTCAATAATTTTATTAAGTATTGAGGGCTTTAAATAGCCAATATAAAATACATAATCTACATAATTTGAAATTTAAAAAAACAATCTAAAATATCTCAACAACTCAAACAGCTTAACTAAAATTCGAAATTCAAATTATCTTAAACCAAACAACTTATTTTGCTAAAAACTACTGCAGTGACTTAAAGCAAATTTCAACAGTTTCGGCCTTTGAAAATGCAGGAAAGACGGTCATAGTGTCTAACCAGCCATATTTTTACAAGAAAGCAGAACTTTTTCCTGGGAGTGCTTTTGTCATTGGTGCAGACACAGTTGCAAGACTTGTACATGTAAGGTTCTTTCATTTGCTTCTACAAGATTGAGATTACATAAGATCAAGAATTTAGTAAATTCGATAAAGCTCCAACCTTTTTCTGAATGGCAAACACGTTGTCTTCCAAGAACACTGGGAAAGTGTACTTCATATTTTGTTCTTTTGATGATAGTGAACAAAAACGCTGCATTGTTGGCGGTAGTTGATAGTCTGGTGGTCTATTTTCTTAAACTATTCATGTGTTCTCGTCTATTACACTTCATGGTCTTGTCCACTAAGTTTGGGAATACAATTATTGGGAGGAAGAGAATTTTCCCAAGAAAGGTCGAAGAGGCCAGTGTAAAAGCACAGAAAGGGAAGCAACTTGTCCACAAGCTTGATGTTCAAATAGTGGTCTTTTTTTCCTAGTAGCTGGTTTTGAGTTCCCCTAGTTCAGCTACTCAAGGGAAAATCAATGTTCATAAGGCACTAAGCTACTCACGCTTAGTTAGGCGAGAAAGAGTTTCAAGTCAGGTTTTGAATTTGTGATAGAAAATCCAGCTATACCGCTGGTTTTTAAGAGTATCTCCTAACTAGCACCTGATGCAAGTTATATTTATGTATAGAAACACTAGCACTCAAATATAAGATTATGTTTATACGAAGGGGATGAAAAACAAAAGTTGTACTCGGATATACCAAAAGTTTCCTTATTTGTGATTTAAGTTCTGAATTTTGCATAATCAACTTTGCTGATAAATGGGGTGATAACCTGCTATGTAAATAGGAAGGTTCCCAAAAGTGTATGTACTGATCTTTGCAAGTTGCTCTTTCCAGCCAAAGTACTATGGTAATGACTATGGAAAGATGTTGGAGATACTTCTGGGATGTAAAAACACGGGATGTACTTTCCTAGTGGGTGGTAGAAATGTTAATGGAACTTTCAAGGTACACTAACAAACTCTCTGCAACCGTCATGTATCATAACACTTCATCTTTTCGAAACTCTTATGAATTCTATATCATGTCAATTTCTCTAGGTTCTTGAGGATTTCGACATCCCAGCAGAGCTAAAAGATATGTTTGTGCCTATACCAGTCGAGAAATTCCGGATGGATATATCATCCACTGAAATTCGAAAGACTCAAGGACTCTTATAAGCCGGTTTGCATCATTTTCACTCAGGTATCTGCATTGGTACTTCGCTTCATTTAAACAATTAGTTCTATCTATGTAACATGAAAATAAGCGCCAAAAAGGAAAAAAAACAGAAAGCTTTATCCATTTTCATCGTTTGCTCTTTCCAGTCTCAACAGAACTGAGAATGTGTGGAATTGTTGCTCTCTGATTTGAGTTTCCTTACTAACATATGTATATTAAACAGTTCTTGGTTTTAAACATAATCAGATTCTGTCGATTTTATACCAATCGTTGACTTTACCTTTTTTTTCTTCATTATGACGTTTGCTGGGGTATTGCTTACAGTCTACTCAGAAAAAATAGCTGACTAAGAATTGTACAATTGAACATTGCCATCGAAGTATTACAATGACATGTAATCGAGCTATCACTCGCCCCCTCCCCCATTACAAGTAGAGCATATGCAGAAGGAAAGAAATTTCTCAACAAGACTTATAGTCTAGTGGTATCAGTGAGAGTCATCTTCCACGTAATAGGTGTGGATTTGATTCTCACTATTTCCTTTCTCCTCCCTTTCCCTTTTTCACTAGTCAGGCCCCACAGGCAGCACCACAGCCTGCACCACATCCGGCCCCATAGTTATCGGTATGAGTTGTTGCTTCTTTCTCTTTAGAAACACCATCTGCACAGGAGAAAATGATTGTTGAAATGACACACAAGCAAACCAAAATCATCAACCAGAGACTCCAAATGCCAACATTTGTTATATCCTCAACACCCCTTGTTCCTGTTGCTCTCAATTCCCTAACCATGGTTTGTCTATTTTATCTAAGTGGTTTATAGGGAGTGATATGATAAGAGCAGTTTGACAAGACTTTCTTATCACAAAAAAATGAGTTTCTCTTATCAAGTGATGGCTTTTAAAGATGGTTGGAGACTTGATAATGAGTAGCTAAAATAAACTTTCTTGTGTTTTAGGTAAAGTGTTCTGATATTTTTAGGTAGTGCTTATCCAAATGGTAGAATACTTGGGCACATGGCTAAATGTAGTGTGAACAGATTCTTGTTTGTGATTCACCCAATGGCAAAAAGTTGTTGAGCTTGATAGGAAAGTTTGAGAGATTAGGGGGCGTTTGGCCATGAAAATTCCACCTTCAACTTTAACTTCAATGTCAAATATTATTATTTTTCTTAAATCTCAACCACATCATGTCCAAACGCCTTCTAAGCATCGCAACTACCTATTTTATAGTAATTGATTAATGAGCATTCACATTTATGGGATTATCCACTATTTAATTGACCTTTCATGAGACTTAGGGGTTCAACAACTTGATTTCTACATGCTCTTGGGGATTATCTGTTAATAACTTTAGTTAGGTCGTTGCCTCGAAAAAGCTCAAGTAACTCATGCACTACCATCACATAATAATAATAATAATAATAATAATATGTGTTGAATTTATTTATTTATTTATTCATATTTGACAAAGTTATTTATTGTCAACTTGTTTCTAAACATGTTACAACTTGGAGTGAGTTGTTGTACAATTTTATGTGAATTCCAATCCAGTACTAATACAACAAATTTATCAAGTTGGAAATTTAGTGTTTGGTGAAGAATCCTCTCTATGAATAGACATTTCGTTTTCAGTGTCTAGCTATGTCACGGTGGTGGAGGGTAAGTACTCATTTATCCTTAACCAAAGATTTCGGGTTTGAGTCCCTTTGGGTACGGAGCTTCTTTTGTTAGGGAGTGTTTTATGGGACTTTCCAGCTTGAATCCGAATTTAGTCGATATAGGACATCGAATGAGAAATAATAATTAAAAAAAAAGATATCTAAGGCGGATCTAATATATATTTATATGAACGCTTAACCCCTTTAAATGTGATATAATTAGTTTAGTGATAAGAATATATTGAAAATTAAATTTATAAAGTTCATATCTTGAATGCATCAAATAATAAAAAAATATATGTATATGAGTGACTAATATAATAACTATTTGAGGGTTGAGAACAAAGGTAGAAAGAATAAAAAAATTGATGGAAGTTTGATCCTTCCATATTACATGAAAAATGTTATAAGTTCTACTTTTTCTTATACTAATATGATAAAAAGTACATTTTAAAATATTAATCACAATTCATATCATTTTAATTTCGAAAAAGTTTTTGAATCTCAAGAAGTAAAATATGACAAAGTTATAATTCTAAGTTTGATAATGGGAAACATGATTAGAAGCCAGTGGCATGTGGACACTTGGTTTAAATTGTAACCACTTTCATGCAAAAGATAACTCCATAGAAACTTCTAGATTTTCACATTCTTGCATATATAATAAAAATAAAAATAATAATAATTATGTCATTATTGTAATGAATATAAATGACACATTGACACTTACTCATGAACCTTAATATACATGGAATTTAATTTATTTTGTCCAATCATAAAGAAGTAAATATATACACATAATTAAAGCGGATATCAAAACAGAAATCTCGAATTTAAACTTTAAAAATAACTTTTGATAAGCTCTGTTTTACCTCCTAAGTAAGATTTTCAATATAAATTTGAACAAATCGAATCTTAATACCAAAACCTGAATGAAAGTCATTTGGTTTTTCTAGTATGGATGTTAAGTTTGTAACCTAATTCTTTTAGTTTCCCTAAATTATTTTTAACTTTTTAGAGTTTATATTTTTTCTTTAAAATATTGATGGAATAATTGGCTCTTTGCTATATTGAAGGGACAAGTAAATATGTAAAGGGTAATTTTAGCATCAAAGAGCATGTTGCAGCTGTATTAATAATTACTCATAATTTAGAGGACAATTAGAAGAGTATCAATCTTATCTTATAGAAATGATAAAACTTATTTTTATGAGATATTCACGTCAAATCAATAAATGTCGGACATGTATTAGTAATTGAATATGTACATTATTTTAGCTAAAATAACGAAGTTCAAACTGTGAATTTATTTCATCCTTTTATTTAGATGCAATAACTATTTATTTCAATCATAAATTCTTTTTCTAGGTGAAACATATGAATAAATTCGCCTGAGCTCCATCATTTTTAACGTTGATTTCATATCGTAATTTCATATCGGATGTTCAAACGCCTAATAAATATAAAGTTCCAATCATACACATGTAATAATGACAATTTCTTACTCTATTACTTTTATGTAATAATGTACTAAAAATACAAGTAATTACAATAACAACACAATTCCTTTATCATTACATAAATTACAATTACATTTTTCATAATTTATACACAATCCACAGCCAATTTTCTTGAACTTTTTTTTTATTATTTATTTTTAATTTTGAGAAATGGCTCAAAACTTTTTCTTTTGCTTGACAGGTCCTCTTGGAATCTTGTTGAGCACTTCAGTATCAAATTTATTGTATAGTTTCTTCATGTCTTGGTTACCTTGCCTTACTAAATAATCCACCTCATTATGATACCTTTCATATAAAGCTGGTAATGTTGCTAGGCAAACAAATCCTACAAACCAATTCAAAATAAATCGATGAATTCAGATCTCTTGACCACTTACAAAATCACTAGTAATAAAAAAAAAAAGC
Source organism: Solanum piurae (assembly GCA_029582685.1). NCBI lineage: Eukaryota > Viridiplantae > Streptophyta > Magnoliopsida > Solanales > Solanaceae > Solanum > Solanum piurae. The sequence continues at coordinate 25,060 of JAJOOO010030275.1, forward strand.
CTTCATAATTCGAATCATAATGTCATGAGTTTGGGGGGAGGGGGGTGCTTGTTGAATTTGTAATTTTAAATATGTCATGACGTTTCTGAGGTTGTAAGGGTTGAAATCATGAGAAATTTAGAAGATATAAGAATGTGTCATTCTTTTTTTGAGATTATTTCCTTTCTTCTTAGCTTGTCTTGAAAAGAGTGACATATTTCTGTATTTGAAAAAAATATAACTTTACTCATTTTACCTGTTGATGACATGATTTTATAATCACACAATTATCATGACATATTTAAAATCATGTCTAATCGAATATGTACATATAAAGTGAAACGGGGGAGTATATTATAAAAGAAAAATAAAATGTCCAAATTCCAAAACTTACCTAGATACAATAAATTCAGAGAACTGAAGTAACTTCCAATAACTGATAATATCCATAGGAAAGTGATTGCCTAAGTCCAAATAAACCAAAAAAATTGGAGTTAAAACAAAAAAAAATCAATAGAAAATAAAAGCAAAAGAATTAGATGAAATTGCATATGAAATTAAATATGATAAAAATGTACCAAGAAGAAATTTCTGAAATCTTTTCCAGAAGAAATTTCATAGAATTTCACTAACATAGAGTTGAATTTCCCACATAACCATCTAAATGTTGAATCAGATATCATAAATGCTCGAAAATCAGGAGGATTCCTGAAAAATTACGATTTTTTTACACTATCAGATCATCAATAGCCCTTCAAAAAAGTAGATGTTGTGGTAATTAATAAGACGAGTTATCTGTTATAACATGTAAAATCGACCTGATAATGTAACAATTTTGTATACTATCAATGTATATAAATTAAATTCAAGAATATATTGTGAAAATTTACCAATCAACAAATCCAGCTCCCATAGACCAAATGAAGAGAATTAACATGATGGTCATGGAAATGTGACACAAAAGAGTCACAATATTATACTCCATAATTTCAAAAAGGGACCAAATTAGTGTGAATCCAATTAAAATTGATCCTGTTATTGTCTTGTCTCTCCATAACAATATGTCAGCAACTGCCAAAGAAAAACAAATAAAAAAAATAACAAGTTATAATCAAAAGAACAAATAAATAACATGCAATATAGGCGCTTATTTATTGGTCTGCGAATAAAGTCTCATAATTTTGAAATTGATTAAAAAAAAAGTTACATCTGAAGTATAGGGATAATCTTAATGATATATATATGATGTTTTTGAAGAAAATTATATGAGTTTAACACAAAACAAGCGTTATCGCACTATGTTAAGAATTTATTTAGGATATACGAGCTAATTCTTGAGAAAATTATACGCAATATTTCAATGGTTGCAGATGAGATTATTGTCTACGTCTTATAATTATTTGGGGTGTACCAACAAAGTCTCACATCAAAAATTGATGAGAAAAATTAAGTGTTAAAATTCACAAAACCACTTTTAGCCGTCCCTATAATTGAAAAATAGTCGTTGTCTTCAAGTTTTTAAATTTCAACAAGTGAACCTCCCAATATCATGTCCTAGATCAGTATTTTCACTCATGAAATTTGAAACTCAGATCGAAAATGGTGAATTCAATTGAACACACAAAAACATCCTAAGTCCGCTTCTCTTCTAAACAAAATGAAGAAAAATTAAATGAATATTACCTTTTCCTCCTCCAAGAATTGCATGCATTGGCCTATTATGAGCCAAAAATCTTCTTGTGGGTGCTGAATGTGAAGGGTGTGGATCATCAGAATCAGAAGAATAAATTGGCATATTGTTTTATAAATTGTATGAACAATATTGAATTATTATGAGTAATAATATTGTTGAAACTTGTTGGAGTTTGAATATAATAGACAAGTAGTATGGTTTTAATTTTATTTATAGTTTGTTGTAATTCTAAATTTTGGTAGACAAGTAATTGTATACATACAATACAACAAGCAAAGAAAGGAATAGCTTTAGCATGGCATTGAAGTTTTGCTTCACATAAGAAACCTTAGCTAGCTAGCTTCTTTGTTGTTGTAGCATTATATTACTATTTCATCTTTCTTTAGCATGTGTGTGAGTTTTAACATATAGGTTACCATAGAAGGTTGTGGTGGGATGGATAGAATATCTCTTTGTCGTTACTTAGATGTTTCAGATAATTACTTATTCATCTTCTTTGGCATGTGTGTGTGTTTTAACGTATAGGTTACCACTGAAGATTGTGGTGAGATGGATAAGATATCTCTTCATCGTTACTTAGAGGTCTCAGATTTACTAATTCACCTTCTTTGGCATGTGTGTGTGTTTTAACATATAACTTATCACCGAAGGTTGTAGTGAGATGGATAGGATATCTCTTCATCGTTATTTAGAGGTTTCAGATTCAAATTTTCACAATGAAAATATCCTGATAAGAAGAGTGGCGGAGCCATTTTATGTATAAATTACATTGTTTAGCCAGAATCAACTCTATTGTTTTATATTTTGACACCTCTCAGTAAAAAAATTCATTCCGCCACAAATAAAAAATGTTTGTCTTTTTAATCGGTCGTATGCAACTTGAATCTGAATTAGTCTAGACCTCCAAAGTGGTATCGAACACCATATGAAAAATTTACATTAGTACACTATTGTCTGTAATTGCATGATTTAGCCTTTAAATGGATTACCCTTTAGTTTTAGTTCTCTAAATGAGCTGATCTTTAACTTTTACCCCTAGAAATCGAACTTATACTTGGGAAACATAAGTTCTTTAAAGGCGTGAAGCATAACTATGGAATATTATGATGTAGAAATGTAAATCTATGCTCCATAAAAAAATTATTTACCTTAAGGGTAAAAATTAAAGACCAACACAAAATAGGACAAAAGTGCAAATGACCCAAATTATGATTTAATAATAAGGGATTTTAGAGGTTTTTAGAAATAGATTGGGATATTGAAAATAGGCTCAATTTCTTTTGCATAAGATATTTGGACGTGTATTTCAGTAATTTTTTTATTTAATTAACTAGGCCCAATTTCTTTTGCAGGCCCATTTAGAATCAAACGGATTATACCAGGCAGAAATTGCATTAGGTAGCCACAGCTTAAACTTCAATCTTCCAGTTAGAATTGGACATTAGGACTGCACTAATGTTAAATACATTATAAAATTTGGTTATTTTTTAAATTGAGGTCCCAAAAGTGTTATTTCGCTCCTAGCTAATATAAATATGTTGCTAATTCGTCACTAAATAGAGTTAGCAATGAATTGTGTTGTTTAATTATGAAATTTGTCTATCGCAAAATCTTGTTTTTTTTTCTTTAAGTAGTGCTAGCTTTATTTTTATATAATTTGTTGGTAAAATTTAATTTAATGTAATTGTGTCAAAGACATATCAATGTTATGTCATTTTCCAATTTATTTATGCAAATCTGAACATTAGACTTAAATGACAACTTTTTGCAATAAAAGTTTCCATATTTATTGGCTTTTTAAAAATATATAACATATAATCAAATATTTAGATAAGATCTTTGACCACTAAATTGTCTTAACAAAAAACATTTTTACTTTACCTTGATGTGGTGATCTTATTAATCATCAAAAGTTATAGGGTATCAAAATTCTACTATGAAGTAATCATTAATGACTCTTATTATTTATGGTACATTTTAGGTCCTGTGAAAAACTATTGTATAGACTAATCATTGCCAAAATTAATTAAAAACATTTGTTTATTCATTGAATTTCAACTCAAGTTTTGGGGTGGGGGTGGGTTGAAGTTATGCTTTTTAAACTTAAAATCGCTAATTCAAATTCATGTCGCACAGATGAAAAAGCATTAATTATTGGGAATTTCTGCATTTTCAGTACTCGAACTCAAACTCAAGATCTTATCATGCCCCTTGATATTATATAATGATATATATTGTCACGTGTTAGTCATGATTTTTTTTTACCAACATTAACGATTAAGTCTCATAGAAGGGGATCGTCAAAGCTATGGTAAAGGTGTATTTGTGCGACCTATATATGTGTCACAGGTTTGTTTCAGAATAAATTATATATGTACCTAACATTACGTTCCCCTCTTAGGATGTGATTTTTTCTCATCGTGTAACACAAGATACTTCATGCATTATAAAGTCATATATACTACTAAAGGGTATGAATCTTTTCACATCCTACATGGACACAAAATGCTTTGTACATTTGAATCGTATATATATTATATAGTATATTTTTAATGTTGAAGAATTTTTGTACGTAATGCATGCCAAGATTGGTCCCTTCATATTTGATGTTGACTTAAAATAAAATAGGACAGCAATAAAGTGTTATATTATATAGTAGGCGCATGCCATGCCCAAAAGTAAATGGATTGGATCACATCACCGAAAAAAAATGACTTCTTCATGATTAGGAGACGCTATTGTTACCTCAAATATTTATTCGCGCTCGATGTTAATATCACATGAATAAATAAAAATAATTATTTAGACTATTATATTTTTTTCGTCTTTCAAATATTGAATCACCGAAACATAATCCATCTGCTAGAGTTTCTGAGTGTAATAAATCAAAGTTGAAAATAGATCGAGAATAACTTTCTTGCCAAAGAATGTTTTCTTTCTAGAGGTCTCGGATAGTGGAAGATAAATAATCACTAAGGAATTATAGTTTTAACTATGATCAGGAATTTAAGTAAAATAGTATTTAGTAAGACATATATATCTTGTTGAATCAATCTTTTTCGTCACATCAAACATTGACGCCTATAAATGTTTTATATATTTCATTTTACGTATCTTTCTTTCTTCTTTAATATGTTTATAAAATCAAGGCATTTTAGAAAGAGCAAATAATTGTCACATGCTCTACAATGTATATAATTTTTTTATTGGGTTACAACTTTATTATTTGTATTTATTTTTGATGATTTTTTACAAAATATATGGAGAGAGTCTTAATCAAAAGTTATTAAGATCGGATGAACTCATACGTTATTAATTAATTTTTTCATCTATCTGAATAAAGATTAAAATATAAATCTCAAGTGTTAATAATTTTTTATCGTGCAACACTTGTATCAAATAACCTTTCAATACAATTCCATATATATAAGGGATTTCGATATAACACAATACTTTAAATTCAAGTATTATATTTGTATTAAAATTTAATAACTTTAAAGGATTAAAATTCAAAATTCATAAATTTTAAATTTTAAATTTTAAATTCATCTCTGATTCCGCTCAGCCAAAGAATAGGACCACATAAAAAAGGGTGAAAATAAAAAGTTTTTATTGATTCATAATATTTGCTCATAACTCATGATTGCTATGATAGCTTCAACTAATGGTAAGCATGCCGATATTATTACTAATAATGTGTGAATAACTTTAAAATCTCTATCTACATCTTCTCAGTTGAGTTTGTCATGTCAAATTTATCTAATAAAATTTACCTTTTTTATGTGATTCACAAATTATTATACATGAGCAAGTTTATATAATGCACACGAATTTTTGTTGATTTCCAAAATATAACTTCAAAGCCCTTCATTTTCTAAAATATCAAACTACTTATATACTTGGCTAAATTTAGTCCACTTTCTACTTATAGATATACATATATTCAGGTATGAAAATTAACTACGAAATTTATCGTTTATCTATTACTAAATATTTAATAGCTATCATATTTTTTTCTTAAATTGTCACTAAAAAGGATTAACGACAGACCTATCCATCGCTAATTCTTATTTTCTTTTTATAGTGTAAATCCACAAAACCAAAAAATAAAAAAATTCAAGAAAAGTATATTATATTGTTTTTATATAATATACTCTTTGTTAGCATAAAAAGTGGAAAGAATCAAATGATTTGTAAAAAATAAATCCTTAGTTTACTTTAATTAACCCAGCACATGATTAAGGGAAAAAAAGGTGGAGGGGAGAAAAAGAAAATCTTCTTTTTATTTTGCTTTTTGGGTATATATTTAACTTATATGACTTAAACTTAATATTTTTGACACGAAACATAGATATAAACATGAAAACTCATTAAGTTTGGATTAATATAAAATTATGAACCTATAAAATTTAAAATATGATATTCCATCTGTACTAAAAACAAAAGAAAATCTTCTTTTTATTTTGCTTTTTGGGTATATATTTAACTTATATGACTTAAACTTAATATTTTTGACACGAAACATAGATATAAACATGAAAACTCATTAAGTTTGGATTAATATAAAATTATGAACCTATAAAATTTAAAATATGATATTCCATCTGTACTAAAAACAAAAGAAAATCTTCTTTTTATTTTGCTTTTTGGGTATATATTTAACTTATATGACTTAAACTTAATATTTTTGACACGAAACATAGATATAAACATGAAAACTCATTAAGTTTGGATTAATATAAAATTATGAACCTATAAAATTTAAAATATGATATTCCATCTGTACTAAAAACAAAAGAAAATCTTCTTTTTATTTTGCTTTTTGGGTATATATTTAACTTATATGACTTAAACTTAATATTTTTGACACGAAACATAGATATAAACATGAAAACTCATTAAGTTTGGATTAATATAAAATTATGAACCTATAAAATTTAAAATATGATATT
>JAJOOO010030276.1:0-20861 GCA_029582685.1 Solanum piurae
TATAATTACACAGCTCAGCTTTTTAGTTTTGTATAATTCGCGCATTTGTATAATTCAAAATTTGTATAATATAATTTGTATAACTTTTGTATAATTCATAATTTGTATAATATAATTTGTATAACTATTTGCACTTTTGATGTTTGTAATTGTATAAATTAGTTATTTCGAGTTTATACAAAAATAACTGAATTATACAAATGTACCCGCGAATTATACAAATCCGCGAATTATACAAATGAGGCAGCTTAAACTATAGCTACAACCCGTAAATATACAAACTATAGCTATGGAGCATAATTAAATTTATTATAGTGGCTATTTGTGAAAGTTCCTCTTAATTAATTCATTCAAACTTGTCCATATATTAAGTGAATCATATTTTTCAATTATATATGATGCACAAAAAGGAATAAATGTCGACATTTTTCACAATATCTCTAGTGAAAGGACATGAAATATATTTGTCCAGGTGGCATGCCAACTCAGCATCCACATAGATTATACACACTTCCACGTGACATGCTAACATTTCCACGTGGCCTAAGAAATTTTGTCTTGGCTCATTTACTTTTGCAACTTAAAACCTTTATCCGTTCGATAAGATAAGATATTTCAAAATTATATTTGGGATTAAATTTATAAATTGCTTGAATATAAATATAATTAATTTCAGAATAAATTTATACTTCAAAATTTGATATTATTTATTTTACCTAAAAAATGGAATAAATTTATCCGCAAATTAAACGACCCCTTATAACTTTCCTTTCAATACCTTTCAAGGAGGAATTTGCATGTGGCGAAGAGACAATGTTGTGAAAGTAAAGCCAACTGATATTTACGCCCTCCAACTCTGAATGTCCTCAAGTAGGCACATAAACTTATATAAACTTGGACAAGTAGATTTATATGTCCTATATGGCATCTTACGTAACAATTCATATCTTACGTGTTTATTTGTTGTAGCTCCCAATTGACTTGATATGGTAAAAGATTATTTACAATAATAATGATGCATATAACTTAAACTAATATATTGTAGGTGTAAAATACTTATTTTATTTTCAAACCATATTATGTCCCACCCATAAAGTTAGAAAGAGAGTACATATATTCAATCTCCACCACTAGAATGGAGAATATATATATATTGACATGTAAAGTAAATTTTAGATGTGGCAGACCCAAAATGCAACCAAGCATAAGGTTGTGCACATTCCTCATGTAACACAACACACTTTCTAATGTGTCAAAATGAGTCCACACTCGTCTCTTTCCTTTATATAAGCATATAGTTTCCTCACCTATTCACACCACAAAAACATTAATTCTTCATTTTCCATATCAAAGAGATCATATATACAACATCTAATATCTCATATTTTTATAATCCAAGAAGAAGAAATATATAGAATGTCTAGCATTTTCAAGATTATTGGGTTTCAGAAGAGAAGGTCGTGTTTAAATGGAGACGATGATGGAGACTATGACTATGCTCCTGCAGCATGCTTAGAAGGAGATGGTGACGGAGATGATGGAGATTATGACTATGCTCCTGCAGCATCCTTGGAAGGAGATGACGATGATCGAGACTATGATTATGCTCCTGCAGCATCCTTGGAAGGAGATGGTGATGATGTAGATTACGATTATGCTCCAGCTGCATGAATTAATATTTATTGAAAGTTCTTGTCGATTAATGGTAGATTTAGAATAGATGTGACGTTGATTATTGTAGCGTGAAATTAAAATTATAGTTTCTTCACTCTATATCGCTTGGTTGTTAATAATATCATTATTATTACGGGAGGATACATAAAAACCTCTAAATTAGTCGGACACTTAAAATTTACGAGGGTCCTAATAGTACCCATGAACAATTTCTAAGTGCTATATATAAAGCGTAAAGCAATCTAACTACCACATTGTACATGTACTATTACACAAAGCATAGACATCTAGTCACCTTACAAAAAAATTTATTTCAATTTGTTCCCTACAACTATATAAACATAACATTTCATGACTAAGATTCCTATCCTAATTTCATACATGTACTCACTACTACTATGTAACATAAACTCAACATTCACCCTCTAGCAATAGAACATCACATTCTTCACCTTCTCTTTCAATGCTGGAAGTGGTCGGACGTTGACAGAACCGTTCGTTGCACGTGTGCTACGCATTGAACCGTTGTCACGTGAGTCAGGTTCTACGTAGAAACGCGCTCTATAGGCCGCCAAATGAGCATAATATGCAGGAGGAACTGCAAAAGTTGTGAGAATGATATGGTTATTGTCAAGTTCAGCTAACACTTGTATCCAAATATGTAACTACTGTTACTTAAAACGTTTATCAGCTAATCCAAATGAGCTCATGATGTATACAAAGTCTATTTTACGATGAAACGTTGGAATACTATAGTGATCTAAATAAAGCAGAGTAGATGCAGAGGATTTATATTGCGAATGAACCTTATAAAATGATCAACACTGATGCAAACTTAACCTTATCATGAAACCTAAGTTTCGTAATTGTCTTTGGAGAGAGTATATGAGAAATGTACCTACTGAAACAGAACGAGTGCATCGAGCATATCTGCAATAAATCAAACGATCACTAAGGAATTGAATTTTCCGAAAACAAGTATAGAAACAAATTAGGTGTTGACAATGAGTTGAGATTTATGAATGCTTACGTATAACAAAGGTTGTTTGTCAAAGACTGCATTTCATCCGCGGAGAAATTATTTTCATCCCAGAGAACATGATAATGTGCAGGACGACTAGTTCCCTGGACATCCAACATTGTGTTAGTTAACTCTTGTTGGAGCTTTTTCTCAAATTAAAAGCTTGTATTAGCATTTCACCTGAATTCCAGCATGACTGCATAAGTAAAAATCGAATTCAGTTGGATGACATATTTTTGTATCCACCACAGTACCTGAAAAAAAACACGAAAATGAAGTTAAAAGAGGGGTAAAAAGGACAGCATATATTGACTAACAAGGTTGTTATACTCCGTTTGTTCCATTTTATGTGGCATACTTTCCTTTTAAGTCTGTTAAAAACAAATCATGGCATGTTTAACGCTACAAGTTCTTGAAGCCTTTTTGTTTTTTTAAACTCTGTGTCCAATCAAACAAACGTCATCTAACATAAAACGGAGGGAGTAACATATTAAATGAGGTCTCTAGATCCTCTTTCTTGATGTAAGATGTTTCGATAACTTTAAGATCTATACCCAATGTAAGAAGAACAAAAAGTGTTACCAGGTAGGATGTTTCCACTCCTGTCAGTGTGATTTCTGTCGTTGTGGTTATTTGGCAAAAGACGTGTGTGGTGACGTTTTTGGACGACTATGAAGGTTACCGGAGGTTGGTAACCTGGTTCAAGAGATGCACAAGCCTGTATACCGGAAAGAATGAGTGAACTTACACAAGCACATAATCGAAAATAATATACGAATGGTGACAATATTTGCATATATACCTTACGAATTGCATCGAGTTCATAAAGTAGGACCTGATAAAATTGCCCGTCACTTACACCATCCCTGCATAAAATTGAAAGACAACGAAATATACAACAATCAAGCAGAGGGGCGGTTCAATACTATTGGTGGACTAAAGCCAAATTTTAATAAGAGGCCTCATCATCCGTTAGTGATCATGAAAATGATCATATAATACCTGTAGAATATTATTCTCAGTGGTTTCTGTCCTGTGGCTTTCTTGAACGCCAATAGAAGTTCTCTGGAAAAGCGCGGAAAACAAACATTGGTCAGTACATTTTTGTGTAAAATGAATGTTACAATGACGAAAAAATATGCACCTAATCATCCCTCCAGACATTGTTCCACGTTGAGGATCTTGCCATGTCCGGTAAAGATCCTGAATGAGTTCTTGTCTATGAGGTTGAGCACATACTAAACCGGCGTATTTAGTAACTTCTGGCCAATCTTGTGATGCTACAACCTGAATCAAGAAAATCGTATATCCAATATAAACATTTCGAAAAAGGTTCAAACGTTCATATATGATAAACAAATTTCTTGAGTTGATTTTTCAGATGGTCACTCAACTAACAGTTATTATCTCAGAAAGTCTACTATTCTTCATGATCTCAATTTTTTTCAACAAAGAACGCAACTTTCAAAGATAATAACTATTTGATCATCTGAGAAATCAACTCACGAATTCTTTATGCTTACAGCAGCAATCGATGGGCTACAGTCTTCTCCTGATTCCGGATGAGTCACATCAGCACCAAATATAATCGTTGGGATATCACTAACGAGAGGAATTTTCCATCTCAAAGCATCTAAAAGTACAGTGTTCCTTCCTCCCATCTATCACACAATGATTAACCATAAGAAAAAGTTCCGCGCAACACATACTATGGAAGTTAAATTGGATTATAATCATCTCAGCACGTCGAATTTCTACATACCTTCACATTTATTTTCAGTGATACATTTGACAGATATTGCTTGCTGATTTTTAACACATGCTTTGTAAGACAACACTGAGAAATCATCCCCAAATCCGTCTCACAAATTTTCTTCAGAGTACCTAAAGATTGATTGACGATCAATGTGTTACTCAAACAACATCCATTCATATATAAACAACTCATATTCCTGATATATCAAGCATAATTTTGTTCAAGTAATATACAGTGTAAACAATTGTTTACATCATCATCAGGTCATCTTTACCTGTTGTAGAAGATAACGTACCATATTTTCAAGATTTCAAATACCATAAGTCAAGGAGACTTACCTATAGATATCATTTGGATGACCTGATGACGGTGTACAAAAAGGGACTTATAGGAGTAATATCTTTTGGGACTAATAGCCTTTAGAGAGAAAATCACAACGATCTAGATACTATGTTCACGAACGTAATCACTATTGTCGAAGTTTCAACTAAGGTTAGCACATACCATACAAAGAACCATTGTTGTCAGGTAGAATGGCAATTAGTAACTCCAATTCTTTTCCTCCAAGTTTGTTAGCAGAAGCGTTGTATACATAATTCAATGCCTTCTTTGCCTGATCTGGTCTTGCATAATAAACCGGTATCACGGGCTCACAATTAAATTCCTGAGATGAAGTATCAATAATCAAAACCATTTAGACAGTATGCATAGACTGCGACAATTAGTCTAATGATGCTAAAAGCTATGTTGCTCAGACTCTCCAAAAAGGCTGTCGCACTTGTGTCACATCATCCAAAAATGAACTACTTTTCGACGAGTATTTATGAAGGGTCTAAACAACATATGGGAAACACTTACCATTCCAGAGACTTGGCACATTTGGGCAAGCTGATGACAAAAGCCACGGGCTGCATTTTCTTGGACGTTACACGAAAAGTTGATGCAAGCCCAGTGGTTTACAGTACTTCCATTAATTACTTTCTGTATGATGAAGGCAAGCAATGTTCGATTAGTATCATTCTTCGAATGCTAATATAAAACCGAAAGATCTTATACGTACCTTATTTAACATGTTCCACTGGCCTAGCTGTGGATGACATTCCTTTTCCTTCCCTGCATCATGGTACTTTAACTGACAGACACAAGAGAAAAATCAAATAAATAAATATGTTAGTAGTTTTGAAAACGAGTCGTAAGAGTAAAGATATATCAATTATTACCCACGGAGCTGGGAGAACTCGAGCTTCCACTGATGCAAGCTTATCGTCAATATTGATGCCAAACTCCTTTGCAATTGGATCTTGCTTGTATCCGTTCTGGCGAATGGTCTGGACATAAGACACCATTTAGTTCATTTCCATAAAACTTCTCTGTCTTTGTTACTAAAAAGCAATTGCATTCCAAATACTGCCTCCGTTTCAATCTGTTTTTTAGTTTTGACTTGACACGGAGTTTAAGAAAGTAGAAAAGTTTAAACATGCCACGTGGAAAGTTAGAATTACAGAGTTGCCAAACATAGGAAAGAGACACTTTTTTTTAACAGACTAAAAAGGAGAGTAAGACAAACAAATTGAAACGGAGGGAGTATGTTTTCATGACAATGGATCAACAAACCTGCAAAATGTCCATTTCTTGTTCTCGTGGTCTTTGGCACGACGATTTCAACAGTGAAGTTATCTGCTTCTCATCCAACCTTTTGGTGTATCTCTGTCCCTCGAGTATCTTACAAGCCTATTACAACAATCATTATTGGGAAAAACTTTTCACTTGAGATAAAAGTGAGTTGAATCATGAAGTAGCTCCCACAATATTTACCTCCATCGGTAAGTAGTTTACTTTCTTTTGGCTTCCCACGAGAAGACAAGGTAGATGAGGATACTGAATGGTGAATCCATACACCTCCTGGAAATACTCGATGACTGATTTCATGTTCTTGTCCTCATCGACAGGAAAACTGTAACGATCATAAGAAAGTAAAGCATTAAGAGCCACGGAAATGCAAAAATAAAGATAGAAATGAAGCTATGTGAAACTACAAGTACATTAGCTCCCTTGTTGGCTGTGATGTCAATCCAGAAATTCGGTATTTCCTTCGAATATTTCCCCTATGTGTCACTTCAACTTTAACACCTCGAAGAGCTTTTTTAACCTGATTAAGGCACAAACGATCGATCATCATTTACTCTAAAAGCAATAGAATTTGGCAAATAAGCCTTTTTTAGACTCTAAACATATGATGTTTTTAAGAAAGTTAAAAGGAACAATTCATTAGTATAATATGTACCTTTATTCGATCTGCATCGGACAATGGCCTTGAACTTACATCTTTTCCTAACACTTGAGCAACAAATTCAACAACCGGGAGTGGTTCGATGAAAGCTGTTGTTGACATATCTGTTTTGATAAATACAAGATATTAAAATAGTAAATCAGACATCCATACCATCAAATGAAGTTGGAGAAATTCAACGAGTTTACGATTACCCTACCAATATTGAGAGACAATCCCATTTGAGTTGGTTTTATGCTCTGGTAGAAACCCCTCCAAGACTGTAAACCATTACCTAGTGTCTGTGGCTTTTTAATATTCGGAGAATAGAAAAATCTCCCAACCGATATGTACCTAAACGAACACGAGAACAACTACATAAACGGTGCAATAGTATACCATGGCAATCAGAGAGCGAAAAATGAAATGCACCTTTGAGAAGCAAGTTCCCTTAGCACAATATCGATGATTTTAAGTGCTTGTGGAGGATTGTCAACTTGTTTCCCTTCAAGAAGTTCGCGTAACTGAAGCATGCTGGCTTGTGAGATGAACTTGATCGTGACAGCAAATTCACGCTCCCTGGAAACGATTATCAGTTCTCATTAGAAAAATTAAATAACAAGTAGTCCTATCAACTATGTTGCTCAGACTCTTTAAAAACACCCTCCACGTGCATGTCCTTCAAAAGTAGTGCATTTTTAGAGGATCTGACATGAGTGTGGAGGCATTGGAGAGTCCGAGCAACATAGGCTAATGCTATATTAATCAAACATAAAGGAAAAACAAGACAAAATAGGTACATTGTGATTCCTATCCATTCATCATCATCACCAAGAGTTATAGTGAACTCCTTCGAGTTAAAAGGGAGCAACCCCGCTGTGTAAAGCGTTCTTCTTCCATCAAAAACCGGAATTCTTTTTCCCAAGTCCGCGTCTTTATGAAGTTTAACCAACTCAGCCATTATAGCCTTGTTCAATCTTGTACACTTAACTTCAGGAGTAATTCTTACCTGCATTCAAAATCATGCCAAATTTCAAGCCATTGCGAAAACATTACTAACATATATAAAATTTAGTCACACCAAGAAGTAAGTTAACGTCTTACGCTATACTGGCTTAAGTTCCTTTCTGATAATTCAGCAATGAAATGGTTGGCTTTAACCAAACACTTGGTACCTAATTGTCCATATCCCGGCCTACGAGGGAACACAAGACTTCTTTCGGATGATGATGAAGCAGAACAAGCAGGGGAAACCTCAGAGTTATTACTCATATCCTGCATTTTTTCTACTAATATCCCTTTCCCTTTCCTCCTACCTCTTCTCTTCCCTGCATTATAATTTCTCTTGACTTCTTCCATTCTACTACGCTCTCCACTACTTTGGGATTGCGCGTTCTGATTCAACGACTCTTGTAAAGGACTTCTTGAAACCATATGCTTTTGCTCAAGGTCTAATTTCATTTGCCATTGAGGCATGTTTGTAACCTTCACATAACAAATAGAATGAAAAACATCAGCTAGTTTTATAAAGTGTTTCGGATAATAATAACAACAACATGCTTTCACAAGTTACACACCTCAACTATCACCATCTACGTATTAAAACACACCTCAGCTATTCGACGTGTGTGTTTTACTACATAGATGGTGTCATGGTGATAGTTCAGGTAAGAAAAACTCGTGAAAAAACAATAGTTCAGATGTTTTTTTGACTGTTAACTCTAAAAAGAATCGGAATTCATGAGGATAGGGATGAAGGCAAAATTTGTATAATAAGACAATGAATAGATAATAAAAGAATATGATGAAAGCTAACATGGCATGACATTTTTCACGTGTAGATGCAAAAGGAATAGTAGTAAAGAATCAAATCTTCACAGTATTTTGTCTTCAGCAGAAGTTTTTTAGCTGAAAAAGTTACAAAGCCAAAGTAAAACAGAGAGCCATGCAACCATGCAGATACCAATGGGCAAAGTAAAAAACAAAGGATCCACTAAAATAGCCACCCAACAACAAAACAAAACACCTAAATAAAGCTCTACGTTGCTCGGACTTTTCAAAAATGATGACGTACTCATCTCAAATTCTTAAAAAAATAAATATGTAGTAAGTACTACTTTTGAATGATTCAACACGTAAGTGATATAATATTTTTGAATAGTCCGAGTATAACATAGATGAAGGTTACCAAAGTTCTCCCTCTGTCTCAGTTTACGTGACATACTTTTCTTTTGTTTTCAATGCAAAATTATTTTTCATCTATATATAAATTGTTGAATCTATCAAATTAGGAGTGTTTAACTTACATTCAAAACCTAACTAAAAAAAAAAAGAATTGTCCAAATTTTACAAGGAGCTCAGAATTCTCGTCCCGATTCGATATGAGATCATTTTCATCAACAATTTTTATTTTAAATTAAAAATTCTGACTCCGTCACTATCACATCACATTAGGAATTTCTTTATGAGAAGAGACAGAATTGATGGACTGTCAACTTAATACTAACAAACTTCTTCAATGAAGTGTCTTAATCAATGTGACAGAAAATACATATATATATATATAGGGTCCCCTATACATTGAGGTCCGTGACCATATTTTAAAGACTGCTAGATTTTCCCCTATCAATTTTCTGCCTGATACCTTTGCAAAAAGTAGCAACAATAAAACCAAATATTTGAAAACTTACCAAAAACCCAATTCTTGGCAATTTTTTAAAAGTAGAAATAGCGTCCACTAGACTTTATTCGATCATATTATTTAAAAAATAGTCATTGTCTTGAAGTGTCAAATTCTATACGACGGGACTAAAAAATGTGGCTAGTTGTGAAATTTACCAAAAAAAAATTATGTAGCCATGTTATATGGTAATCAGTGGTGGAATCAGGATTTTCACACAAACTAGCTTAGGGGGCTTCGATGTCTATTATATATACGTAAGAAATTATTCTAACCATGTATAAGTAGTATAATTTTTCCTCGAAGGGAGTTCGAATGAACCTCTGACCATAAAGTGGCTCTGTGCCCGGATGGTAATACCAGAATTGAAGACTGATATTTAAGTGGAGAAAGATAAAAGAATGAACTCATTATCCACTCAATTTTGGATTGTGACCCTAGAGAATTTCTCGATTTTTTATTTTTTTTATAAAGGTTATAATGAGAGTTATAAGGTGTTGTTGTATCCCCTTCAAATATTTAGACAATTACAATGCTAATGAATTTATTGAAATTATTTTTTAAAACGTTTTTCTTGAGTCAAGAATCTAACGGAAATGATCTTTACTGCTGCGAACACTTCACGAGATATGCTATTGTTATTGTTGTAAGTTAGATTCTTAGGTATGTAATATTACTAGCAGATAAGAAATTTATAGGGTGCAACCCAAAAGCTGAAGCTAAGATAATAGTACAAGAAAACATTTAATGATAAATATTTGCTAATAAAAAGAATCACATTTAATGAGCCAAAGGTATTTTCACATTTAATGAGCCAAAGGTATTTTCACATTTAATGATTTATGCAGCTGAAAAGAGTTTTCAGGGATTATTTTAACAATTTGACAGAAATATCTCTACTACTCTAGACAGATCAACTAATCAAGAATTAAAGTTTACGGTTTCTGAATCTTCTATACAATTTATGAATTCACGTGAACTCAATAATTTTCGTTCAAACTCTAGATACATAATTAAATTGAACAAGACATGAGAACACTATGGGTGTATACTAACAACAATAACATATCTAGTGTAATATTATAAGTGACGTCTAAAAAATAAAATATACGCAAACTTTATCACTACAAGTGTATATAATTTTGATCCAAATCAAGAAAGAGATGTATCAATAGATGAATGGCAGAATGGTTTCACCATTAACGGTCCAAGTGTTTGGCCCTGGGGACCAATGACTGACTAAGTGATTGTATAAATATA
This sequence comes from Solanum piurae, assembly GCA_029582685.1. NCBI lineage: Eukaryota > Viridiplantae > Streptophyta > Magnoliopsida > Solanales > Solanaceae > Solanum > Solanum piurae. The sequence continues at coordinate 10,661 of JAJOOO010030276.1, forward strand.
TCAATAATTGTATAAATAATATATATATGATTTTTATTTTTTTTCCCTAATAACATGATCTCCCCTCATCCAAAAAAATAAAAATAAAAAACTTGAGGTGATTTAGTTTAACAACCAACACATGCAAGTCAAATGGAAAACGGTGTTTTTAGTGGCAGGTGAGGGGCGTTTTTATGCCTCTTAGTGATACGAATGATCGCTTAATCTTCGTTCGATACAGATTTTATGATATTGATCCGCCCTAAATAAACTATCCACCTCACAGTGTCCTACCTCTTCACAAATGATTAGCGGAATGGTTAGCTAGACATCATAAAGTAGGGTGCATGTAGAATAGAGTGTACGTAAATTATACCGCTATTTTTTTTTTAAAAAAAATGAAAAAAATCTTCGATTCAGATAACGCATATCAAAAAAAGGTTTAGTCTCCCAACCAAATAGTCCAAATTGTCTGCATAAGAGAGGACAATAGTGTATTGAAGAGTGTGGGGGAGCACTTTGAAACAATGAATATACCCATTGACCAATAAAGGGAACTTTCTTTTTTCTGAAAATGACGATACACTGCAAAACCAAAGTTTATTCTTTATCCCTTTTGCATACTTTGTACATCACTAGTTAAAATTTACTCCTCCGTCCCTAATTATTTGTCTATTTTAATAAATCAAAAAAGGATAAATTTTTTTACTTATTATATTCTCAATTAAATGACTAATTACTTTGAAAGATGTAGAACTTTTCATCCATTTCATATTTAATACGGGTAAAATGATAAACTCAATATGTCATTAATTGTTTTCTTAATAGATGTGTCAATTCAAAAGTGGACAAGTAATTAGGGACAGAGAAAGTATGTGATAATCTCAATTTACGTGACACAATTTCAATTTTTAAAGTCAAATAATTAATTTTGTTAATAATAATTCAATATATGAAAAAAAATTATGATTTTTTAAAATATAAAAAATGTCACGTAAATTTAGACGAAGGACATGATATATCCTTCCCACCAAACCCCATTCCACTAAAAAAATAAAAAAAAAAAAATTAAACAGAAAATTAAAAAAATTATAATATTTTTTTTATTTTAAAATAAACGGATGTTTTTTTTCATTTTTTAGTTAAAATGTATTAAAGTTAAAAGGGTAAAAATGTTTTAAAAAGTAAAATATCATTCTGATTAAAAAGATTTTTCCAAAAATAAATTATTTAAATCACGCTATATTAATGTATACTTACATTAAATATTAATGTAGCATAATTTTATACTTAATTATTGTACATTTCAAGGGGTAATTAATTAAACATTAATAAGTTTCACATTTTGTTAAATATTTTTTTCCTAATGAAGGAGGCTCAAGCTTAAAAAAAAAAGGGGAAACAGTTTGTTATCAAATTTCATCTCAAATTAAAACTATTTCAAGGAGTAAATATAAAAAAATTATGTGGTGGTAAATTATCTTATGAAATGTTAAATAAGAAATTTTAAATTAAATTATTTCTAATAAGAAAGTATGATATCCTTCTTACAACAGAATAAAAAAAAGTATAACATATATGTTAAAATATAGCAAATATATATATTTATTAATTTGACGTAAACACTAAATGTGTAATTTCTTTCATGACCAGAACTTTAAAAGTTATGACCCCAACAATAATATCTATGTCAATGTGTATGGTAAATTAAATTTCCTACCTATAGTCAGTCTTAAATATGTTGCTTATATTTTAGACTCTAGTGTATTGTGAAAATAATTTGACTATACGATAAAATGTCAATTATTTATTACACAATTTTATAACTTATATATGTATCTTAAAATTTTAGTCGTTATTTTTCATACATATATACATATACAATTGACCTACATGATACAATTGCAATCAGATATTGTATATATTCACACGATTTTCAATTAAGTTATATATATATACAAGTACATGTATTCTGCTACATTTTGAAACATAACAAAATCTCACCCTATTTTTTATTTTTTTGAAAAATAAGTGTTAATAGTGTTATTTATGAAATTTTCAAGTCATGTGAACTCACTGCTAATAATCACTAGATTATTAAAACTTGAAGAACATTATTATGGAAAAACAAATCCACAGATAACTCTTCTAAGTTAAAGAATTTCTTCTCTAGATATATAAAAAGAAAGGATTTCTCTTATAATCAATTTCAACTTATTTGAAAATGAGACGTTATTAATGTTGTTAAACGATTTGTGGCCAACACTAATATTTAGCCAAAGGCTCACCCAGTGGTGAAGAGGATTCATTCAAGCATCTCCTTCGTTGAATATAAGGTTAAAATATCTTTTTACGTATATATGACAAATAATGTTATATCCTTGTAGAAAAAATCTTATTTCCGTAAAATTAGATATTTTTATGATTGTTCCGTAAAATTAGATATTTTTTTTAAATTAGTATAATATTATCTGGTGACACCCAAAATAACAAGAAGACTAATTGGTGTACTTGGTTCGACGTTAACCTCTTTATTTATAAAATTATAAATTAATTTTCACATAATACAAATTTATCGTCCGTTTTTTAATACGATCAATTTATCTTTATTATAAAAATCTTAAATTCGACTTTGACTCAAATATTGGTATAACCCAAAAATGCACGCTTAATAGATTTGGTCACGACCATAAAATCAAGACTATTAATTTTTTTTATTCGATTTTATAAAGGGACCATACAATCAAGACTCATACGCAAAGGTCACATTCATTACCTTTTCTTTAAATAATAAATAAAAATACTCATCACGTGTGATGAAAATAGTGTTCTCTTATTTTAAAATTATTTGACGTATTTTTCTTTTATATATGACGTAGGTAAGAAAATATTACTGTAATTATAAGAAAATTTTAATTATTTTATCTTTATTTTTGTCGCACCATCTATATAAGCCTTTGTGGCTAGAATATACCCTCTTTGACCTAATTTTTTTTTTTAATCTTATAATCTAAAGTATGTCTCGGGAAAAATTAAAATTAAAAACTATCAAAAAAAAAATGGTCTTTTTAAAACAGCCGAAAGAAAAAAGCAAAATAATTAAATTAAAATAAAATAAAAATTTTTAAAAATCAACGGCTTTTTCTAAACACGTCCTACGCAACACTGATCTAAATTTATCAAATCAGTAGATTAATATTACTTGAGATAGATATGTTTAATTTGAATTTTGAAAATGAATAAACTTTTGAAAAGGAGAATTTTTTATTTTTTTTTAAATAAATTATTTCGATCAATAAATTTAGAAAATAAAATAAAATAAAAAATATACTGTAAATTCTCTTGTTCTGTTCATTCCCAAGATATTAAAGAAGATATGGTTGAGAATTAAAGGCCAAAAAAGACTTTAAAAAAAAAAAAAGGCAATGATGAGAATGTACAGAGGAGACGCTCTATTTTAGACTCTCATTTACTCCTTTTATAAAAGTCTGCAGATAGCTGACCCCTCAACCCCTATTGCCTTAATCTGGTGCACTAATTATTTGTATTTCGTATTGAAAAATATTATTTTAAAGAGTATGATATAGATCGTTTTCCTAATATAAAAGTTAATGATTATTCTTATGATTTAAACTTATAAGTTACAAGTCATATAAAAATAGCTTTATCATTGATTTAAGCTTATCGCACTCAGAGGCCGACTCATCTTTACTAATGGAGGTGCATGTGCATCCGTTAACTTCGAAAAATATTATATATATATAGTGAAAAACTGACAAAAACTAGAATACTGCACTTATAAGGAGCATAAGTGTATTCTTGTATTGCTGATACAAGGCAGAAAAACCATCCATGAAATCAGAGTTGGAATCTAGCTAGAATGCTAAATTTCATTATTTTTATTTTGAATTTAGCTTAGAGATCATACGAAGTTTTTAAATCTTGAATTTTCTTTTAATATGCATTATGCAATAAAGTAAGTGCATGTTTTATTTTATTTTACAAGTTATAGTTTAATAAAAATATTGAATTCAAAGTAAAAGATTAAGAGCAGTATACATTCTATCTTCTCTAAATTTTACGTCAAATTACATTAAATATATTATTATTATATTTACATGTGGTTATAATATTCATTTCATTATGAATAAAAAAGTTAATATAAAAATGTGTTGTCATCAAGGTCGGACTTAGAATTTTCACGAACCTAATTATAACATTGGTCCATACCCTAGCTATTCACTAAATTAATGTCTAAATAATTTATTCAGAACTTAATCAATTATCCTTTTTAAGTTCAGAACTTATAAATTTAAATTTTTAAATTTTTTATTTTTAAAATGTATCATATAAATTAGGAACGGAAAGAGAGGAAGTATATATAAGGGAAAGAGAAAAATAAAAGAAAAAAAAACCTTGTGATTTACGTAATCTTTTTAACTCTTGAATTTTTGTCCTTCACTTGTTGTGTTCCTTCTTAAGCTTCTGCAAAAATGACCAACATTAGTTTATTTTATTGTAGTAGGTATAAAGTACTGAAAAAAAAAACAGAAATATTAAATGTAGTTTTGAGGTTGTCAAAAGAATTTATACTATCAAATCATAATTACATAAATTAGATTAAAAACGAAAATAAATAAAGCAAGTTATAACATGTAACAATATGTCATAATATATTAGTAAAAAAAAATGGGGTAAAAGATGTAAATTTACATAATCACATCAATTATAAGATAATTACGAATAAATTTATGTTGAAAATTAATCAATAACCTTGTAAAAATAATACTTCAAGTTACTATCACATTTTGATCTTTCACAATATCGATACATATGATTAAATTCAAAAAATTAAAATGGTGTCATATAACAGATAAAAGCATCATTTATGGAAAAAAAATTGTGAAATTTATGAGGGAAATTATTTTGGCGTGACTTTGGTATATAATATATATATATATATAGTTTGGTTTTGACTTTAAAGCTAAAGGAGTAGTTGGGGAAGTAAAATCAAATAAAAATATATAATAAGTAGAAAAGACAGGTAAAAATAAAAAAAATATTTTTATAGATAATATCTTTGAATACTTGGAACAATCATAATTATAACATAATCAGTAAAATTTCACCCGAAAAAATAATTTTTATACCGTCTTACCTCTCTAATGAGACTAAAGATCGAAGTTATTTCTGATAAACCCTCGATTGAAGTTAAGCCTTCAAGATTTGAGTTCCATATCAATAAACATGAGAAAATGGCTTGAATCACTAATTAAGTGAACCAAAAACCATATAATACTATCACAAGATTGATTTTTTTAAGAGAGAAGAGGAGAAACTTTCTTACGGAGGCGAAATCAAGACCTAAAGTTGATTCGTCGAGTAAGAGGAGAGAAGGATCATCAAGAAATTAGAATAGCAAAAGAAGTTCAAAATAATCTTTTTGTTATAAAACAGAAAGAGCAAAACAAAACCTTTTTAACAACACTTGTATAAAAGCAAAAGGAATGAAGGAAAGAGAGAATTGTAGAAACAAAGCACAAAAAAAAAACACCTCATAAGGGAATAAATAGAGTTTTGGGAGCTCCTACTTACTCATTCCATCTCAAATTATCTGTCGTGATTTTTTATGTACGACTTTTTAAAAATATTTATTAGGTATTTTTATTCAATGAATATTTACTCTATTTGTGTGTCATATTCGTATATTGAGGAGTTTGTAGTATTCAAAAATCAAAACTAATTACTATTAAGGATAAAATTAAAAAAATAATTAGTTTTATCTGGAAGTTTTATAATAAAAACTATTTTGTGATAACTACTTTTAGAAATTACGGCATATAATTTGAGACGGAAAAAATATAGTACGGAATTACTCCTTTTTATTTTACACTCCACTAAAGTGTTAATGTAATTGAACACGAAGTTTAAAAAATAATTTAATATATTAAAATTAAACAATTAATATGTATTGATAAAAATTGCAGGTGAATATAAATAATTAAATATATATAAGTTTGGCTCGTATATCACCTATCTTAAGAAAATTAAGGGTCGTTGGTTATTGAGATTAAGATATTATCCCAAAATAAAAATTGAAATAACTACATCGATCCAATGTTTATTGGTTGGTAATTGGTATTAGCTAATATCAATATAAATTTAATTTATACCAAATTTTAGAAGTATCTCATATGGAATGTGACATTATAATTCCATAATTATTTTGTGATAACCTGATTTCGAACCAAATAATCTTTTATAATGAAAGAATTTTTTAGGTATAGCGCGATAATTTTGAACTAGGTGAAAGGTATAAATTTTTAACCGATTAAAAAAAAGTGTGTCACGTAAATTGAATTTTTATTTATTTTTAGCATTGGGAATGTATAAGATATGTGATTAAGATAAAGAAAAAAAAAATAGAATTGAACTCTTGAGTACCAAAAATAAATAAATAGTTGCACTCACTCACGACCTTTAAGGAAAAAGAGAACTTTTAATTAATTTAAAAGAAAGTGAAGCTAAAGACTAAAAAAGAGCTTTAAGCATGCAGTGGAGATAATATTATTTTTTTCATCATTAGCAGGCTTTTATTTTAATATATACAAAATAAACAATGTAGATAAAAATTTACAAGTAAAAGAATTGAATAAATAAATGAGTAAAAGATTCCATAAAAAAGTTTATATTTATTTTCTCTGCAAAAGGGTGTTTTTGTTGCTTTTTTCTCTTTATTTTGTTGTTGCAGATCTGAGAGGACACAAATATAGAGAGGCAGAAGAGTTTATTAAAAGAGTGAAGAGCAAAAGGCAAAGAGTATTAGTAGCCTTTCTATATAAACAAAGTGGTGGTAGTGGTGGCTCATAATTAAAGTCAAGATTAATTTGAATTGTGACGAGATGGTTGGAATTTCACCTTCTATAATGAAATATTTTAGATTTCGAGTGTCTGAGAATGTCAAATTTTTTAATTAAAAGTTTTGATTTTTTGACTCCGACTGCGGCCTAAGATGTGACTCCCAACTCTCAATTCGGGACTAAATTGAACCCAACTCCAATCTTTAATTGAGATCTGAAATACAAATCTGACTCCTTGACCTAGGACTCAACTCCTAACCCCGATTTGAAATTGAAAACACAGACTTGACTGCTACTTGGAACCTGATCCGATTCTCAACCTCAATCGGGAATCCGAATCTCACGAGTTCAACTTCCACTTTTTAGATTTTTGGTGCTAAAAAATCAATTTAAAAAATTGACTCCTAACTTGATCTTGATCCAAGACTCGACTTTCAACTCCGACCCATAACCCAACTCTTGACCCCGAACCTGACCCCACCTTGAGACCTTACTTTCGACCCTAACCCCAACCTATACCCCAAATTAACTTCGGCCTTGATATGGGACCTAAACCGATCCTAACCTGACTCTCGACCCCGCCCTCGACCTATATTAAGATCTAGATATTTGAATCTGAATGCCCATCTGAATATCAAGATATGGTCCCTAGATTTGAACACTAAATAAATAAGATTGTTTGTTTTCAACTAGAAAAAAATCGAAGAATCGAATTAGAAATATACTAAAAAAGATACTTGTAAATATTATGAAAACTTACCTGTTCAAGATGAGAATAAAATGATATTTGGTTGAGAAAGAAAAGTGAGCGATGTGAAAATTTTGCCGAGAAGATATTTTTATGAGACTAACTGATATTAAGACTCTATTATAGTGATTCATCTAAATCTATTCATATTAATATTCAAAGGTTTTATAAGGAAACAAAATAAATGCATGAATTAAATTTGAATAATTAAGACTCAGACTTTTAAAACAAATGCACTTCATTAATTGAATCTCAATAATTAAGATTCATACCTTATTAAATACAAACAAATGAGGTTTTAGCATTTACACAAAGGAAAAAGATGTGTGGTTTTGTTTTCTCAATTTATTTCCTTAAATCTCAATGGTTGAAAGAGCAAATAATTTATAAAACTGAACTTACTTAATTATGGTGATAGATTTAAATTATATAAAAAAAACTCCGGCCTCATCCAATCAAGGGATATGAGTTGATTGCTAACGATAACTTGATAAAGGAAATCTATAAGAGAGATTTCTCCTTTTCTCAAAGGAAAATAAAAAAATAATATTTTCATACAATATCTTAATTGAATTATACGTAATAATCAATAAATTAAGTTGATTACTATGTCTACACATACCAAAAGTATAATGTTTGTTTTCTTATAATCGGGTGATTGATGCCTGTTTTCAAATTCGAATAATTTAAATTCGTGACAAAAAAATTCATATCAAAAGGTAAATTACTTTCTATATATCTAAGACAATTTTATTATCAAAATTCAAATTCAAAACTTTTAGTTATAAATGAAGTAAAAATATTTATCACTTCATCATAATCTTTCACCGATTTTCTTTTACTTATCATTTTATTGAAGAAGAAAAAAAACAGGTGGCACGCATTTTATCCAACCGCATGAGATGACAGATTACAACTATAACAAGCTTTTACATTAATCGACTATTGATTACCTTAAAAGATGCATATCTTTGTTCTTTCCCCTTTTTTCAAAATTTTATTTTTTATAATAATGTTTTTAAAAGACGTGAAGGTTAAAACTTTCAACTACTCAATGATAGCAAAATCTATTGAAAGTTATTGAATCATAATTTCCCCACTCCCCTTTGAAGAAGGAGATAGAATGCAAACAAATTGGTTCATCTGAACTTAATAATTTTTTGAAAAATATATATGATAATCGCCAAGGAATAAATCGAATCAAATACCCTTAGAACTAGCTAGTAATAGTTTAAATGTGTATCAAATAAATGAAGTCAAATTTAATAGGGTAGTTAATTATGTTTTTGAATTTCGATTCATCATTTACCGTTGTCTGGTCCTTTCGAACCTTAATCTTCGAAATTCCTAATATTAATATGCCTAATTTTAAAAGCATAATTAGTTCAACGCTAAAAACTCTAAAAATGAATTTATTTACTTTAAATTCTGAGTTTATCTCTGTTCTTTTTCGGAGTTCTTTTCATTTCAAAAGGAGACAAAAATTGGCTTGCTGGAATTGATCCCACTAGTATACTTACTGGAAAGAAATTAAAGTTGTAAGATGTGTACATATATATACAAACTTTATAAGAGCATTATAGTGATTGGATCTAAGTGCTTGAAAACTATTTTGTCACAATTTGCCATAAGAAAAAAAAAAGGCTACTCATTACAACTACAAAGTGCAATGTACAATATAATATAAAGGCAATGCATTTTATGACTTTTAGTCTAATCAAACTATCTTGTAATAAAATCTTGACATTCCTTTTGCCTCTCCTTGAGGAATATATCATGAAAAATATAATTGCATGTTCTTATTAGTATATATAGATACTAGTAATCATTACCCTTTTGACATTAGTTCTTAATCATAGTATTAGTAATTGATGATGGTGAAAGGACATTAGTTCCCATGATGAAAAATGACCCCCCCACCCTCAATGTGTTGGATGTACGTAATGTGTAGTGCTGGAATGAGCGGAATCTCGTTATTCTTGTTTAAAAGTATTTTTTTTTAAATGAAATCTTTTTTAGTAGACTTACTTTGTGTGAATTTCAACTAGTCGAGTTAATGGATTTCTGGCTGTTGAATAGAACGTTAATGAACATGTAATATTACCCTTAATTTTGACTTTAGTTATTAATTGATTGTGAAAGAACAATTTCCATGATGAAAAATGATTTTCTTTTTTACCCCTTCAATGAGTTGGATCTCATGTGTAGTCACTATTAAGGCATTATTTTGAACTTTAAAGTACGAAGAAATGAAAGGATATGCTAGAAAGAGAAGAATCTCAGTATTCTTGATTAAAAGTATCGGGTTTGTAGTGAAAAAAATAATATCGAGTTTGAATTTTAAGAACATAATTTTTTTTTATATGAAACATTTTATTCTTCTTAGTAGACTTACTTGGCATGGATTTCAACTAGTCAAGTCAACGAATCTCTAATTGTGGAATACAACCTTAACGTACATGCAATATTACCCTTATGATATTAGTTGTAGCTTAATTAATCATAGTAGTAATTGATAGCCAACGGACAACTTATGTTTCAATGATGAAATACGGGGGGGGGGGGGGGGGGGGGGGGGGGGGGGGGGGGGGGGGGGGGGGGGGGGGGGGGGGGG